>JAHWFP010230031.1:0-10851 GCA_023313725.1 Lithobius niger | reverse complement strand
GAAGCAGTGGGCAGAAATCATATAACGGGAGCAGCAAAGCACTCCTGTGTGAAGCAGTGGCCAGAAATCATATACCGGGAGCAGCAAAGCACTTCTGTGTGAAGCACTGGGCAGAAATCATATAACGGGAGCAGCAAAGCACTTCTGTGTGAAGCACTGGGCAGAAATCATATAACGGGAGCAGCAAAGCACTCCTGTGTGAAGCAGTGGGCAGAAATCATATAACGGAAGCAGCAAAGCACTACTGTGTGAAGCACTGGGCAGAAATCATATAACGGAAGCAGCAAAGCATTTCTGTGTAAAGCACTGAGCAGAAATCATCTAGAATTCTGCCATGTATAGAAAATCAACTCAATTAGATGCCTAGAGAACTAAAAGATTCAAGAATTAAATAGTTCACGAGTGAAAAAAAAAAACGTTACTTACTCAAAAAATACAAGTGTCACGTTCCATGATTGAAGAATACTCATAACGACACAGATCAAATACGCCACCAACCAGAAAACACTGCGATTTCGAAGAAAATGCTGTATTCCAAGTAAGGAAGTATTTTGAGAGAATTCTTGGAGAACACTGGGTTTATGGGCACTTTCCTGACGTTGGTCAACAGTACTCATAAAGGATTTGCTTTGAAAACCCGCCATTACGGAAGAGATGAGCGAGCATTAAACATTGCGATATCCACAGCGGACGGCAGTCTGGGTTTTTATATTTTGGGGTGAATTCAGTTCTGATATTTTATGTGTTAGTTTAATTTGTTTTCTTGTCCGTTGCTGAGACACAAACGATTAGCGAGCTCATATAAATGCCGGTGTGGAATGTACAATTACGCACGATTGTAAACAGGACATTCCCATTTAGAAACCCAGCAGTCCCATTAACAAAAACAATCTGAAGTGCAGTTCCGGGTAAATGGCCGACCGCGTTCAAAAGTGACAATGAGAATCGGGACATCATTGTGACAAGAGATGTCACGGAACACACCACAGGGAAGAAATTTACGACTCGTGCCAAAAACAAGAAAAAAAGAATTTTGTTTTGTCTTGAAACATGCAGATGTCATTAGACCTTAAACGGGGGCGTGGCAGCAAGGCCTGATTCTAAATAGGGTCCCGGGCCTATAGTGGCACATTTTTAGGGGTGGCACGACCGCTTAAAAACAATCGCGTGTGAGATCGCCGCTGGTGCGAGTTCTGCTGCGTTCTGCTTTTCATGAAAATTTAACTGATTGCTGGCGCCATTCACTGTTCGAATTAATTAAGCTCAAGCGCAGAGAGTGAGTCAGTGTGACGTAAATAAAATGAGTAGCCGTGAGCGAATGAAATCGAGCAGCACTCGGTACAAAAAAAAAAAAACGAAGGATATAGGTTCGAGGCCCTTCTCAAACAAGATTTTTTTTCATTTTTCACCCAAAAGAATAATGTAAGTATAGGTGTGGCCTTGGGGGAAGTGCTGCGCGGTTGATCGCCAGTGAACAGCTCTCCCAAACACCAACTAATGAAAATTTGGAAAGCAGTACCACTAACACCCCCTCCATCTATATCTTCCTAAGTTTTCGTAAGTCTTCGTTCAGGTATTCTTACGTAGTTTCAAGTTCAAAGGGCAACGGAAATGGGTTACTTTTAATTAAGTTGCTGTAGTGACATAGCATAATTATAATGTCCTACTATTTTCCTTGGCTCGTGAATGAACATAAAAATTAAGAAAACTGGTGGTGGAGGGGGATGATCGATTAAACATTTCGTAAAAGTCTGGAGAGGGAAAATTGTAGGGGCGTTTAACAACAGCATTATTGTTGGACCAACAGGGGGTAAGAGCTTAAATCCGGCTCTGCGTGGCAGCATTAATTAAAAGGGGGTTTAATGTCCAGGAACGAATTGGCCTTTAGGGCTGATAGGTGAGGATCGTAACCAGGGCAAACAAACAGGTTTGGGGCTATTTTTTTTTTAGTTCTCCCACCCCAAACTATATACAAAACTGGTTGCTTATTAGCACTCGTATTATCTTCCTCGTATCTGCAGTGAACTCCATACCATGTATGCTGCTTTTCATTTAAAAAAAAAACTGTAATATGTCTGTATCAATCGAAATAGTTCGACACTGTTAAGATACACGTTCTTAATGGGGTTAGAACAAATGGCCACAAAAATCGATTTATTCTACCTGGTGTAAATAAACTTTAAAAAAAAACCCGTTGTCTCCCTTGTTTTCCCCTCCATCCGGAAGTCCCCCCCCCCCCCTCCCTCGTACATACACACACCGCCAGTACTAAACGGGGCCAAACATTATGAGCGTCTCAGCCTACTACTCCCAGTCCTCCCCAGCTAATGTTCTGGAATGACTCCTGAAGCACAACTTTTCGCGACGGCAATTTTCAACAGAAAAACTGTCCATGGGGCGGAGGGGGGGGGGGAGATCAGAGGCCAGTTCAGGCGCCTGTTATACGGTAGAAAAAATTGTAAGAATACTGTACATTTTGTAAGCGAAAAGAAATGTCCAGGTGCAGTTTATTTAAATTAACGTAAACATGGAGCATTTTCCTTAATTTTCCCTTTCAAAGTGCTCTAACAACTACTTCTGATGCGTATGTCATGCAGAATTAGCGCGACGCTTCATTGGTTCTACGGAATTGGAGTTATTCGGTGTGTATACCGTATAAATATTTAAATACTGGAAGACTCTGATGCTGGAGAGAGTATAGGCTAAGGTTAAATTTTTATTTTCATTTAATTGACTTCGGGGTAACCGTTTAAGCTACAAATTAAATATAGGTCTTTCTTTAGCTGGTGAGTCGTGGGTTTCGAATTGCCATTCATTGATTTGGGGCAACGATTACATTGATCCTTCTGCCTGCTGCCCGAATACCCTCAGGTACCTCTAAAGGCTCGTAGTGGACACCTGAGGATAGTTTTGCCCCGGCTTACAGCTTCCTAATTTGCGGACTGCAAAGGATTACACCTTACTCTCCGAAAAAGTTGCCAAACCCTTGAATCTGAATAAAATTCTAATTTTTTTTTTAACTGTCGTGTACGTAGAGTTGTGGGATTCGAACCATCATTCTGTTAGTCTTGGAGACGACCATGATAAGCACTAGGGAGTGTTAGATACCAAAAATATCAACTTTGGCATCATTTTTTGTCAACATTGTTAAAAATAACCCAAGATAAAGAAAAAAGTGAGGCTATACCTGTTAAATGGGCTAAAATTAGCGTAATTGGTCGTGCGAAGCACGTTGTGTGTCCGTCTGTGCGTGTGTTGTACTGTTTGGGAAACGTAACGTTCGTAATTTTGTTTTGATATTGGTTCAAATTTACTGACATTGAGCATGGCACTGGGCAGAAATCGCACAACTGCAGTACCAAAGCATTTCCGTTTTCCTGCATTTAATTCATCTAGATTTCTGCCCAAAGAATATAGAAAACATCTCAACTACATCTCAACCACATCTCATCTGCCTGGTGAACTAATTCAGAACTCGATTACCCACCTAGCGAACGAAAAGATTCAAGAATTAAACTGTCTACTAGAAGAAAAAAATAGCTTTAACTTACTCAAAAAATACAACTGTCACACTCCATGACTGAACGATACTCATAACGACACAGAACAAATATGCCGCCAACCAGACAACACTGTGAGTTCGAAGAAAATGTTGTATTCCAAGTAAGGAAGTATTTTGAGCGAATTCTTGGATAACACTGGGCTTATGGGCAATTTCCTGACGTAGGTCAACAATGCTCGTAAAGGAATTGTTTTGAAAAACCACCATTGCAGAAGAACTGTGCGAACTTTAGATATTTGTACATCCACTGCGGTCGTCGATCTAGTTATGTAATTTGGGGTGAATCGAGTTCATATTTCTTAAGTGGTATTTTAATTTGTTTTCTGGTCCGTTGCTTAGATACAAATTACCGAGTGCATATCATTAATGCTGGGTGGAACTATTACGTGCGGTTGTAAATAGGACATTTCCATTTAGAAAACGTGCACAGTCGAGTTAATTAAAACGATCTGTAGCACAATTAGATTAAGTGGCCGGCCATTCGGAACTGACACCGTTAATCTAAGCGTAAAGAAAGTCACTTCGAAAAATTTAACAACTACTACTAATAATAATAATGGACGTTGTCGGCCAATAAGCTTACAGCTTTTAAGGGCACAAGCGGCAGAGGTTAAGTGGACGGTTTTACCACCACCAGGAACAGTTGTTTTTTGCCGCAAGAGGGAGGAAACCAGAGTACCCGGAGGAGACCCTCGTGCAACGGGCGGGAAAACAACCGGAGAAAAACCCGTCCATGTTCACTTCCCATCAGCAGAATCGAACCCTGGCCTGTAAGAAGCCATATATATACAGCTGGGACCAAAAACGCCTCTCGAATATGACGCCCCAGTGCTCGCTGCTACCCGTGCATTCTAAGACAACAATATAAATTCTGTTTTATCTGAAAACTTCCAAATTCGAATGCAACATGAACTTAAAGGGGTTGGCGGTCATAATTAAAAGGAGCTCTAATGCCTACGGATGGACTGACCTACGGCCACAGCCAACTCACAGATTTGGCGCCTTTTTTTTTTAGTTTTCCTACCCTAAATTACGCAAAACAGGCTGTTTATTTTAGCACTTGTATTAACTTCCTCCCGTCGCACAATGTACCACTACCATGTTACTTTACACAAAAAAACTGTAATATAGCCGTATTAATCTAAATAGTTAGACTTGACGTTCTTAAGATACACCTTCTTAATGGGATTAGAAATAAAAATACCACAAAAATCAATTTATGCCACGGCTGTGACGTCACGCTAACTCAACGCCATGCTAAATTTCCGTTGGTTAAATCCCGTTTACCAACACCGGAAGTGTGCGTCATCGCAAAAAGTGTGGGTTATCAAGTTACCTCACACTTTTGCCGATAACCAACACTTTTGCCAATAACCCACACTTTTGACACTTCCGGATCACGCGACCGGGAACACACACCAACGACCAAATTACATCGTGAAAAGAAAAACGTAACGCAATAAAAACGCACAAAACTTAATTACTTAAAAGGAATGAAATCCCATCCCTGCAAACTCTTATACGTCTGGCCAATATCTAAACCATTCACGCTGCGTTAACTCCCCCCTCCCCCTCCCTCCGCAAACTAAAATGCAATGACCTTCATTCATATCGCTACCCTATTACCTAGTTTTTAAACAATTCTCAAATTACAAACGCTCAAAATGAATTACATACCTTCCCAGAATGTCATTCTATCCCTGCAGCCTTTTATCGAAGTTCTATCACTCCGAAAAGCTTCGAAAACACAAGCGACCTGGCTAGCGTGAATTACGGCGAAACGACGCTGCCCAATCCCCCACAAACGGACGCAAACGACGACTCGTCTTCCAACAACTCCACCCTCAGTAAACTAAAATGGAATGACCTTTCACAAAACACAAACACGTTTTAATTAAATACGATTAGATTAACGTCCCAACCTTGATATAAATATGTTATTTATTAAAGAACTATTGGTTATCGATTTTTAAACCACGGCTGCGAGCCCCTCGACGTATTTGCATGTCTCGCGGCCAAATCTTCGCAGCCGTGGTTTAAAAATCGATAACCAATAGTTTTTAACCCATAACTATTACTTATTCTACCTGTTGTATTAATCTAAATGGTTTGACGTTCCTAAGATACACCTTCTTAACGGGATTAGAAATAAAAATACCACAAAAATCAATTTATTCTACCTGTTGTATTAATCTAAATGGTTTGACGTTCTTAAGATACACCTTCTTAATGGGATTAAAAATATAAATACCACAAAAATTAATTTATTCTACCTGTTGTATTAATCTAAATGGTTTGACGTTCTTAAGATACACCTTCTTAATGGGATTAGAAATAAAAATTCCACAAAAATCAGTTTATTCTACCTGTTGTATTAATCTAAATGGTTTAACGTTCTTAAGATACACCTTCTTAACGGGATTAGAAATAAAAAATAGCACAAAAATCAATTTATTCTACCTGCTGTAAATAAATAAATAAAAAATCTTTTGTCTCCATTGTTTCCTACCTCATCTTTCACACAAACACACACACTCACTGCCATGGGCCAATCGTTTATCAGAATCGCGCCCAACTCTTCACAGTCCTTCTCAGCAGAGTTACTTTTACGGGTTACTTTTTTTGTGACCCGCTGACCAGAAATATTCCATACCTGTGTCCCAATGACCCGGTTTGACCCGGTATGACCGAAATTGACTCAATGTGTATAATTGACCACTAACACACGTGTTATGGAAAAAAGTGATAGAATAAACTCTAGCGGCTAACTCTTGTTTTAATACTAAAATACACACTTGTTCTGCAAGGTTCCAGGATTGCTGTATTGTTGAATTAATTTTTTAACTTGCATTTTAAAGGTATTCTGCTTTAATGGTTTTTTTAATGTCTGGCAATTTACCATAGGTTTGGAATAATCGTAAAGTTGATATCCGTATATAGATATGATGTAAGTGTTCTACCAACTGAGAACGTGATTAGTTGTTAGTTTTTTAATTGTGTTGCGGGTTTAATTTCTGAAGGCCTGCTGTTATTTAGCATTACGGATTTTACAGCCAATTTCCTCTTATGGCTTGACGCGTTCGATTGTCTTGCCGACAAGGAAGAGCATCGATACTTGTAATAATCTGGTCTGGTACGTTTTCCCGACAACGTTTTCCCGACAGTAACTTTTCACGACAGGTACTTTTTCGCGACAGGACCTTTTCCCGACAGGTCCATTTTCCCGACTGATACTTCTTCATGACAGAACCTTTTCTCGACAGGTCCATTTTCCTGATAGACACTTTTCTATGACAGGACATTTTCTTGACTTGTGCTTTTAAACAACAAACAAACCAAAATTAAAAAATTCTCATGCAGTTGGTTTAAAAAAATGCAGATATTAAAATTCATTCAGAACTATAGTCTTATGTTATGAGCAACGCCTTGTAAAAAAACCAATGGTTCCTCGACATTCCTATTGGCAAGCACAGTGTTTATGTCCCTGTATTATTGCAACATGAAAACCCAAGAACATGAAACCACAACATGCTACGATTCTAAACTTGCCTAACATGGAGGACACTATCTCGATAAGGACAAAATTCTCCCTAGTGTTTGAATTGTTTTGTATTGTTGGTTCAGTCCTATTGAAGGTGTAAGGAAGGAAAGATCTACACCATTTTAACTGCAGGTTAAATACAGCTAGCAATAAAACTAGCTGCCAAATGCCCCAACCCTTATAATTCCATAAAAAATAAATTCAAAATCATCTTTTTAAGAGCTGATTTAACAATTTTTATCGTTTTAAATGTAGGGGAATGCAGAAGTGTAAAATATTGCGTTCAGTCCATAACATAAGACCAGTAATATAAAACAAGAAAATTATGTCCCTTTTTTAAATTTTTTTCAAAGCACATGTCAGGAAAAAGTCCTGTCGAGAAAATGTACCAGTCGGAAAAAGGTCCTGTCGGGAATATGTGCCTGTCAAGAAAAGGTCTTGTCGGGGAAAAAGTACTGTCGGGGAAACGTACCGTCGGGAAAACGTACCGTCGGGAAAATTAGTGTCGGGAAAATGGAAAATAATCGCATACATTGATTAATAATCGCAAGATATTCTTTTCGTAATTTGGACATTCTCCTTGTCACAGTTAGCTATAATCAATACTGGTCGTGGTAGATGAGCAGTGCCAGCCTATATCAATAGAGTTTACTGCCACTACTGTCCAAATCCCATAATTGCAGAATCACCTGGGTATACCACGCAGTAGGCTCTCCGAACGTTTGGTACACGAAAGAAATAAGTTAGAAGATAAAATTCCAATCTTAAATATTTTAAGGGTCCGGGCCGAAAATTTAGAGAGTACTGGGCAGAAAGCATATAATTGGAACAGCAAAGCACTTCCCTGTGAAGCACTGGGCAGAAATCCATCTAGGTTTCTGTCCTGTGAATATAAAAAATAAACTAATGTATTGCAGCATATCTTCCTCAGAACTCAATTACACGCCTAGTGAACTAAAAAATTCAAGAATTAAACAGTCCACTAGTGAAAAAAGCGTTAACTTACTCAAAAAATACAAGTGTCACATTCCATGACTGAAGAATACTCATAACGACACAGATCAAATACACCACCAACCAGGCAACACTACGATTTCGAAGAAAATGTTGTATTCCAAGTAAGGAAGTATTTTGAGTAAATTCTTCGATAACACTGGGTTTAAGGACAGCTGACTGACGTAGGTTAATAATGTTCGTCAAGGATTTACGTCGAAAACGGACCACTATGGTATGACTGAGCAAACTTTGGATGCCTGGGAATCCACAGTCTACTTTTTGAGCTACTAGCGGACGTCAGTCTGTTTTTACACTTTGCGGTGAATTCATTTCATTTTTCTAAAATACTGTTTTAGATAGTTTTTTTTTTCCACTGCGTGGATACAAACGATAACGGAGTACATAAAAATGCTGAATGGAACCATTACGAGTGGTTGTAAACAAGATACTTGCTTTTACAAACCTTGTAATCGTGTTAATAAGAACGACCAGTTAAACCGTTAGGCTGAATGGCCGGCCATTCGGAACTGACATTGATGATCGAGACGTCGTTCACTAAGTTTATATGGCTAGAAAAATGTGCATTTTAACGATGTGCTTTGAAATGCTCATAAAAAAAGGCACCTCTTTACATGACGAATATTGGAAACATCCCACGATGCTCTAATCCTGCATGTAGTAAACTGACCAAACGTAATTAAGTTTTAGCGGTCTTCCTAGTCATCTACACTTATTTTCAGCTTATTTACTTAAAATTCGAGTGGCACCAGTGCAATTTCGTGGGTGCCACGTCTGTGTCCGCCATCTTTACCAGACATGCACCAATACGATTGCAAGTGTTTACATGAATGAATACGATGCACATTCGACTTGCAAACCATCACCGGTTTTCAGTGCAATTTTTACGTTTAAGCACTAGCGGTGTAATTTTAAAGGCTATCCTTTAGATTCTAAAGGTGTGTCTTTAGTTGTAAATGCAAGCCTCTTAAAGGCTAGCCTTCGCTGTGGGATAACAGTACAATTCTTATTTAAAGGCTAGCCTTTAGTTTTCAAAGGCCTGCCTTTAGTTTTAAATGATAGCCTTTAGTTTAAAGGCTCTTAAAAGGCTTGCTTTTGCCTTTACTTTAAAGGCTAACCTTTGCCGTGGGGCAACTGTTCAGACTAGACTTTAGATTTTGAAGCTGTGTCTTTAGTTTTAAATGCTAGCCTTTAGTTTTAATCGTGAACCTTTACCGCTTATAGGCTTGCTTTTACTTTAAAGGCTAACCTTTGTCATGGGATAACTGTAGGATTCATATGTATGCCTTTACATTTCAAACGTGAGTCTTTACCTCCTAAAGGCTTGCCGTTACTTTTAAACGTGAGCCTTCTAAAGGCTTGCCTTTACTTTTAAACGTAAGCCTTCTAAAGGCTTGCCTTTATTTTTAAACGTGAGCCTTTACCTTCTAAATGCTTGCCTTTACTTTTAAACGTGAGCCTTTACCTTCTAAAGGCTTGCCTTTGCTTTTAAACGTGAGCCTTTACCTTCTAAAGGCTTGTCTTTACTTTTAAACGTGAGCCTTTACCATCTAAAGGCTTGCCTTTACTTTTAAACGTGAGCCTTCTACAGCTTGCCTTTACTTTTAAACGTGTGCATTTACTTTCTAAAGGCTTGCCTTTACTTTTATACGTGAGCATTTACCTTCTAAAGGCTTGCCTTTACTTTAAACGTGAGCGTTAACCTCCTGAAGGCTTGCCTTTACTTTAAACGTGAGCCATTACCTCCTAAATGCTTGTCTTTTTTTTTGACGTGGGATAATAGTGTAAGACACCTTTAAAGGCTACCCTTTATCAAGCTAATAAAAGAGAGCGTTCCTCTTGAAGCTGGGAAAAGGGAACGAGCTCCATTAGGGTTTGTGATGGCCGCCGAGTGCTTGCTCTTTGCTCTAAAAATCATTAGAATTTTCGGCATGAGTCAAGTAGACACACATACTCGTTCATCGCACATATTGAATGATTCAACTTTGCAGGAGCATGGTCTATTTCTCAAGACTCATTTCATAGTTCTAGTAGAACCCTTTAGAACTCAAAGCAACTATGATAGTCATGCGGAAATATCTTGCATACTATCTTATTGTTTATCGCTGTGCATTGCTAAGCAACCCTGTGTCTATTATCTTATGATGTTATCATTGCTAGGCAACTTATGTATTATCTTAGTTGTTAGTCCTAGCAACCGCTATGTATAAAAGCAGAATTTCCTTGAATAAAAATCAGATTGGAAAACAATACTGAGCTGACATTTTTCTCCTTGACGACTCTGCATTTGGTCAGCAACTTTTCTTTAAAGATAAGTAAAGGTTTAATGATCGAAAACCGCGAACCATTCGGAAACAATGCACAAGGGGGCACAGCGTCTGCGGGCGGTTGTTAAAGCCCAAGGCAGAGGGCTTTAACCAACTGGATATCCCGCTCGCGATAACTGATCAGCAAATTGCACGTGCAACAATGTATATCGCGCTGTTTCTTAACTGTCTCGTCGATACTTATATGATTCAAAAAGTGCGGTCCAATAACTGACCCGCAGTTTTCAAAAAAAGCATTGTTAGGCCATTGTTGCTTCCGGACCAATAACTGTAAAAGCGGATATTCAGCCTTGTTAGTGTTACTATTGATCGTTAAAATACTGAGAAACCAAGAATGAGTGAGTGTTTTTATTGGGGCCGTAACCCGAAGTTATGCGCCCACCCTACGAAAAATACATCGTTTATGA
>JAHWFP010230029.1:15962-48962 GCA_023313725.1 Lithobius niger | reverse complement strand
GATTTAAAAGCCCATCAGTCGTCTAAAATTGTTTTCTGGTACGTATTTTTCAGACAAACACCAAAGCAGCAACTGGTGAGGAAGTTCCTCAGACTATTTTAGTGACGACGCGTCAACAGTATGGTTTGCCTGAAGATGGTATTATTTATTGCAATTTCAATCAACTTTACAAGATAGATCCTTCTACGTTACAAATGTGGGCTCATGTAAGTAAATTACTTTCTAGCACAGTACAGAAGTTTTCATAAGTACAGTAATACGGCTGTGACGATCTCGAACTACTAAACCAATGCAGCCTGAGCAGAACGCGATTCACTTAGCCAAGCCCAGCGCACACGTGTTTCTGGCCCTGCTCCTTGTTGAACTAGGTTTAAAACTTTTACGAAGTAAACTACAAATACATGGACAAAGAGTTTGAAATGCACTTCAAGGGTTTGTTTGTCATGTACGAATCCTGAGCATGCAATACTATTACCATGAGCAGTTTTTATAAGTAACAAGGGTTGCAGCGAATCTGTAAAACCTACCGTTTATGTTAACATTTTAACTTTTATATTAGCTGAATCATTATGCTCTCACTGTTCTCTTAAAGATGGTATACCATAAATTGAAAGAATTTGTGTTCATGCCCATTAATTTGTTTAGCTGTAATTCAGAGTCCGAAATCTGCATAGTCAGGCCATGATGGGGGAAAAAATGTTTTGGTGCTTGGTCATTTTTTACATGTCCAAAAAGTAACCCGGTGACCAGGCTTTCATTTTTATTTTCTTTTGTTCAGATTGTGGTAGTTCGTTTTTAACGCTTTCCTTCACAGATATGCTTTTATACGCTTCTCCGTTATTCTCACACATAGGCATTTTTACGCGTATTGTGTCGCGCACTTCAAATTACTGAAACACAATTATTAAGCAGTTTACTTTCATTTTTGAAGGCATGGTATTGAAGCCGCCTTGACATTTTCGCATTAAAAAAAAACTTATTATGGTTCATTATGAACAGACAACATAATTTCAACTGTGATGCAAAATCGTGGAGAAACTGGTTATTTTCTCGAGGAAATGGGGATGAAAGTTCTTGTAAACGTCTACGAAGTTAAGGGTTAAACTATTTCGAACTACAACTTAATCTGATGCTTGCTGGATAACATACATGCAAGAAAGCTCACCTCTCAAACAAATTTTTTTGGGGGGTTGCGGGTCACTTTATTTAAAATTTGGCTCGAAAAAAATCACTAGGCAGGGCCTGAGAACCGAAAAGGGTTTTTTTTTTCGCGGCCTTACTGGTCCTAATATAGACTGATTCCCATCTAAATTTGTTTAATTAAAACTGAATTGCTATCTTAGTGTACGTCCAGTGCCATAACATGTTTTGACTTATGTAATGAGATGTTTCTTGTTGCAGATTTTAAAGCGGGTACCAAAGAGTTGTCTTTGGCTTTTGCGTTTTCCGGCCGTAGGAGAAGCTAACATTATGGCAACAGCTAGTCAAATGGGCGTACCTACTGGGAGAATTATATTCTCCAATGTAGCCCCCAAAGAAGAACATGTGCGACGAGGTCAACTTGCAGATGTATGTTTAGACACTCCTCTTTGTAATGGTCACACGACGGGCATGGATGTATTGTGGGCTGGAACTCCCATGGTCACATTGCCAGGTAAATATTTTAAAGGCAAAAGTGAGAATTAACCCAATGGTGCCGAGCTACTGATAAATCCGTAGGAGCACGAACACCAGCCGACCTACGCACAGCTGTGTTTTGCAATCGTGGCGGCAAATTCAATATTTTTATTAGGAATGGTGTTAAAATTTAATAATACTGTAGTCGAAATGAATTGGAATGCATCATATTGGTAAACTTGTGCGATAGTAAACTGGTGATCGTCGATCAATTCAGTTGCTGGAGTTGATTTTTGTTACTATTGCGTTATTATACCAACATTTTCGTAATGTAAATAAATAATTTTTTTTGTATATTTAGAATAATTGAATTATTTGCTATGAATTTGAATGCTTCATATTAGTATATTTTAGCGGTAATAAAACCGTTGATCGGCGATCAAGTCAGTTGCAGCGTGTTTTTTTCTGCTGTTGCGTATTCCCGTAATATGAGTAAATGTATTTTCGTGGCGATTTTCCTATATCTAATTACTGGAGTTTATTTGCTCATTAGTGTAGTTTATTTGCTAATTACTATAGTTGATTCGTTTATTTCTATTAGATTATTACTATAGTCTAACGGTAATGTGCGATCGGCGATTCCGGAATTTTTTTGGCTGCGTTATTACCAAGGACGGAGTTTTTACACGATTCCACGATCGTGGAAAATTATCATCTTTCCGAAAAATGTTCAATAACACATTCTGTCGAAGAGTAAAACGTTGGTTACAGTCTAGATTCCATATTTTATCGTGGAATTTCGTGGAATTTGATGTTTTCCGTGGAAAATGTCTCATTTCGTGGAATTCTGCTTAATTTGAGGTATATTTTAAGTTTTTCACACAATTTAAAATTGAGATTTAAGATTTTTTTTTAAACGCCTGTTCGGATACGTGTGAAAGGAACGTTGATAGGAGCGTACTAGTGGTTTCGTATCTTATACCTCTGGTTTCTTTCTCACGCGCATGCGTTGTGGCTTTACTGCCGGCTTCTAGCTGCTTTACTGCTGCACCCACTCGTGGAATTAGCCAATTATATCGTGTAAATTTGCATTTTGCTCATCGCGGATCGCGTCGCGGAAAAGGAAAATTTGTATCGCGGAAAAATTCCGTCCTTGGTTATTACAGCAATGTTGTCGACTATAATTTTAATTTCGCAATTATTTGCTTAGATTAACACCCAATGACTACAAAACTAACTATTCGTTCCATTACAGTACTAATGTATAAACAAATCCGACTTTTCGGATTGGGAACGGGTGGTGTTTATAACGCTACGCTGTAGTACTACGCTGGTAGAATTAGGCCTATTCGTTTAAGCTTAATTGTGCGGACATCGCCAATATTCCGCGATTTCGGAAGATGGGCCTATTTTTATTAATGTTTACAATCTAACGTGGAGAATCACATAGTGGATAAACAAAACTATGACTTTTAGTATTTTATTTTTATTCCTTTTCACAATTTTTTTTCAAGTTAAATTGAATTAGACAAAATGCACTGAAATTGAAAATACAAATAATTCGGGCCTAAAGGCTAAACCAACATAAAATAAACCACATAAAACAGGCCCATCAACATAAATAGAACTAGTTATTTGAAAAAGGGGGATGAAAATCATTTTGATCGCCTGCTATTTCAAAAATTGTAGTCTAGGGTAAATAAATGTTAAAAAAAAAAGTGGGTAACTAAATTTACTTATTGTATGCTGTGGTCAACCACAAAATCTGGTTGCCTTTTCTAAGGACCAATGGCTGGGATCCCATTGGGGGAAGGTAGGACACAATTTTTATTCTTTTATTTTTTTTTGTGTTGGCTAATAAACCATTTCATTCCTCAGTGCACACTTCATGATGGGCTTACTATTTGAAACTACATTTTAAGTGGTGGGCACAGTTGGAATATTTCTAGTAGGGATCGACCGGATACCGTTTTGCCGGATCCGGGTCGGTTCCGGATAATTTGATGTCAGTGCCGGATCCGGACCGGTACCGGATACCGGGTAATTCACACACAAAAACTAAATAAGGCGTTTTATTTTTTCCCCCTTATAAGTTGCAGCTATGGTGTTGATTTTCGCTTTGTTTCACATTATTTTCTTACATTAAACACGTAGAAGTCTTACGCTATTATGAGTACCAGAATAGTATAATTGCATGTAGGCTACAGAACTGTTTTTGCAATGTTGCTAAATTCTGCAAATTTTTTTTTAAACAGTCAAAGCATTCGTTAGGTTAATCAGTCAGAAAACATTTTTCTAGTTGAAGGATTTCTCATTGATTTCTACTGCTTCATTTCGAAAAATAATTAGCAAAATTTTGAAGTATTTGTGAAATCAGTTATGTAGTCCACTTATTTATTTTAGATTATAAAATTATTGAATTTTGGTTGCATTAAAACTAAATCAAAATCGCAACAGGTCTGTTATTTACTGGTATAAATTGCTTTCGTTCCGTTTTGTATTGCGTACAGTATAACAAAGACCGAAAGCAAAAAAAAAAGGAACGAAATCAACATAAAAGCTGTATTTTTTTCATTTTATGAACAAAACTGTCTCGACTCTTGCAACATGGAAGTCGTCTTTGGTTTATCATGCTAGTATTTCTTGCTAGTGTTTGATGTCGTCTTAAACCGTCTTACTTTTCGAATTCAACCCCTTGGCATCCAAACCCAGATTTATCGTCACTTCAAAACCGTTTCTAAACTCCCGACGCACTCTCGATTCAAAGCGCCGTTTGCAAAGAAAAATCGCCATTGCATACAATGGAGGTGCAGCCTAATTCCAACTGAATTCAGTACTTTGGCACGCCTATTTTGGATACATTTAATTTAATATCATCTTTTAATTACCTTAATTGATGTTTTTGTTGGCCGTATCGTCAAAATTGACGTGAAATTGCTTTTGTTTGCTAAAACTAGACCTTGGTTCAAGCTGTCGTAACTCAACAACGCAAAAACGGCGTTGGAAAGCTGGGATTCCCCAATTTGCACGTGTATAGCACGTGATCACTATCGCGACGGGGGCCAGTCGCAAGTGACGTCACGCGAAGCGAGTCAAGGTCACAGCCATTGAAGCCGGCAGGGAGTGGGCGCGCGATGACGGCCGTAAACTGATCGCTATCACCGATAGCGAATATAAATTAGGAATAAAACAACTTTAAACTATTTCTACGGTAATAAAAACTTTAAAAAAAGGATTTCAGAAACCGTAAACAACGATGTAATGGAGGAATAACCAGAGGACCATCGTTTCAAGGTATCCCATGTACTGCAACGGAAGATGAATATTTTCGTAAGCGCATTTACGTAGTCGAACTTCAACTTTTTTTTTTTAGTTATGAAAACCTAATACGATTACCCCAAGTATATTTTTGTGCACTAATTTACACTATAATTATTACATCTGCAATTTTTTATACCCGTAGATCGCTTAGTTATCTTACATCGATTTATTTTACCGAGGCATGCAACCTGTTTACGGCGACAAGTATTGGTTGTGTTGCAACCGGTATCCGGCTCAATATAATGGCCGGATCCGGATCTTGCCGGATACCGCATTATCTGGTGCCGGATCTGGATATATCCGGACTCGGTTGATCCCTAATTTCTGGTTAGAAAAAAAATTCTCTGGGCCTACAAGACGGTGTACAGGCCCAAAAATTGGTGCTTATTTTTTTTATTTTGCAAAATTGTTTCAGGTTTTTTTTGTAGTTCATTTATTCATATTTTTGTGTGCAAGTTTTACAATTTTATCACAAAGACCTACATTTAGCTACACAAAAAAAATGACAGCCTAAAAGACTAAAAAAAAAAAAAAAAAAAACCCTGAAATAGCGCAGACATGCCAAATATTATTTTAGCAAGAAGCTTACATAATTAACCGTGTTTTCCTTTATTTTTACTAATAATTAGCATATTTTTGCCAAATAGTCACTGGAACTGCACATATTGCAGGAATGTGAATTTATCTCCCCCCCCCCCAATTACTGACCCTGAAAGGCCTTTGATACAGACTACTTCCCAAGGCATGCAAATTAAAGGCCTGTAGTTGTTGCTGGTAGTATAAAAAAAGGTAGGCCTATATACTACAATACTTTAATAACATGATTGCTGCTGCTGCTGTGTATTCAGAAATAAAGAAATATTGCTGAGTATAGGACTACCTGTGCAGGGAGTCGGCAAGAGCAGTTGGTGTTTGCAGTGAAGCATCCAAGATGGTGGTCTTGGTTTCAATAAAGTTGTGCGTGTATTGCTTTGGGGTTTGGATGGAAATGTGTCTAAAGGTTCACTGATAAACTTGGTGGTTAAAAAAAAAACCTTTCTGCATTGAAAGTTGGTCAAAATTAATGTTGAATTACAAAGTTTTCTCTCAACTGCAATTTTGTTTCAGTAGGTCAGTTTTCTTAATTTTTTTTCTATCTTACAATAAAGATATAGTTTTGAAACCAACGTACTGATACAGCTGAAGATGTCTTTCTAGTGATATTTTTAAAATCTTCACATATGCAATGTATGATTTTTGAGCAATTTTTAAGATGTTAGGGCAGAGTTTGTTTGGTGGGTAGAGAAAGTGCTCAGGGTGCTTGCACCTTTTGAGGGAAAAGGAGGTCAGGCACCATTGGGTTAAGAGTGTGAGGCCAAAGTTGTTTTAAAACAATTGTGTATTTCAGGTGAAACGCTGGCTTCCCGTGTGGCTGCCTCACAGTTACACACATTAGGATGTCCAGAGCTAATTGCCAAAAGTAGACACGAATACGAAGAAATAGCCGTTCGTCTTGGAACAGACAAAGAATTGTAAGTAACCGTTCTGAACATTTGGGAGGGGGGGGGGGGCTTGAAAGTTCTGTTACTTGTACAGTGGAACCTCGTTAAAACGAGCTGGGGGCCATAGCACTGAGTTAAAGTTTCTTTCCTACCTTACTAATGTACCTTACTAATGTAAAGAACCCCAACCACCTAAGCCTAATTGTCAATAAAAAATGTTTGTGGCGACTCCAGCCGGAGTTCCTTGAGTTAGTTTGTTGTCTCAGCATCATCTGTTTATTGTTCCTACGAGCCGTTCGGAAATAAACCTGTCTAGCGACCACTCCGTGTGCATTGCTCCTGTTTTTCCTGCATCCTTTTTCTTCGATGTTCCTTTCGTTGAGACCTCCTGGCAAAGATAAGAAGATCCAAAGGCGCCCCGGAAGACCTCCACCAGCCAGCCCATCGCCTGCTTACCCTAAAGTTATCGGCCTGCCGTCACCTCTTTTGTCTGGACCTTTGACTGATCAGCATAATTCTCGCCGTGATCGGCCGAAGCGATCATCTCTTCTGGCGTCTCAACTGGCTCAGCTGCTTTTCCAAGCATCTATCACTCGCGTCTGCCGATTACTGGCTCGCCGTTCCTTCCTTCTGCACTCTCGTCGCCTCTTCCCTGCAGTCAGACCATCTACGCCACTCCCGATTTTCACTCTTTCAGTCCGAGCTCTCGGTAGGTCAAGGAAATATAAAACTGAAAGAAGTCCCACAGAAGTGACAAGAGAGTTCATCGCGCCGACCCAATTACCAGAACCACCTCTACACCTTTTCTCGCTCGTCTCGGCTCCTGCTGTGAGCCCCACCAATCAAGCCGCTTGCCCAAGGGTCAAGTTCACATGCTCATGGACCATTCCTGACTTTCACTGCAGGCAAAGGCCTTATCATCTTTCCCCGCCTCCATCTCATAGCAACTCCTACACCTTTCACTGAATCATGGCCACGTCTTCGGCCAACACCTCTCACATGCGTCATCACTCGCCACCTTTTGTTTCCGGCAAATGCCGCCGCAGTTTTCTTTCGGACAAGGAAAAGACTTGGTCATCCAACCTACAATCATCTTTTCGTCCCAGCTCTTCCCAAGAAAGATCAAACAGCTCCTGGCCATCTCGGTCTTTCTTCACCGATGGCGACAGTGAGTTGGACTCCACATCAGCACCTAATGCCGCGTTCAGCCCCGGCCATCATCAGAATTCTGACCATCACCCCTTTTGTGAAGAGTTCGGCTTGCAACTTCGATCAAGATGACAATCCTCGCCATGCTCATTTCGACTTAATTTTCACATCGAAGATGATCCTTCGGGAATCCCTCTCTCGACCTATTAAAAACGGTTGAAGATATCATCCCTAACTGTTTCCTCTATAAACCATCATCCCCGATTCCGGAACCGATCAAGAACAGAGGATTATCAACAAGCTTCGGCTTATGTGATCGAAACCTCTGGCGTTGTGCGGTCTCTCACTTCTCACCGCACTTTTGCTGTACAGTGGTTCTTTACTCGGCAATGGCGAACCACTGGAACTTAAAAGATACTCCCCCGCCAAGACCTGGCCGCGAAACTTGGTTTTTCAAACCTTTCGGTGACAGCTCCGCCAACCCCAAGCATTTTAAAACTACCCATAATCGGAATTTCTCACCGCCGAAGCTAAATAGGATTTGGGAACGGCGCTACAAATCACTTAACCCTTCGTGGGCCACGAACGTCATATGACGTCCTCAATAAATGTCTCTGGGAGGCCACAAACGTCGTATGACGTCCATTTAATTCTCGTGATGGTTTTGTTGTAAGTTTAAGAAGTTTTTTCGTAATTTTTGGAAGCCTATGTGCTGTTAATCCTGCTACCAAAAAATGGGTGCATTTGTTTACGTTAAAACACAACAAATTGCACAAAAAAAGTTTGTTACAGTTTTTAACAATTTTATCAAGCGGACTATGTCAGTCCTTGTACTGAACACTGGGAAATTATGGCCAGGGATGGTTTATTTGTGAATAAAAAGTGGCGCGCAAAGGGTTAAGAAATCTAGTTCTTTCGGCAGTCCTTCAAAGACCCCGATAAAAGTTTACGTCTTGGCCTCAAAGCAGCTTCCCAAGCCGTCGTACTCAACATAGCTGCCAACGCCCTTTGCGAAAAGCTTTTGTCCAAATCAAATTGAAGCTAAACATTCGATCTTGCTCATTCATCAAGTCTTCAAGGAGACATGCTTTACCACCTTTCACGTGATGAACTGGTTAACAAAGCCCTTATCAACTCGTTACTTCTGCGAGATATCGCTCTCAACTGAGCTTCAAATCTGAATGACTCAACAAAACATGAACTACACAAGCAGCCGATTTATGAATCCGACACCCTATGTCGTGGGCTAATTTCGAAACTCCACCACATGTGAACGTCTCGAGGAAACCAAAGGAATTCAAACTTAAGCAGCAATCCAAATCTTTCTGCAACAAACAGCAGAAACAACGGCCAAAACCAAAGAATATGCAGCTACTACGACTCAAACAGGAACTACAACGGCAACCGATTCTTTCGTGGTAAGCCTTCGAACCATGGCAGAGGCAGAAATAACAATCGCAGCTGACTGACTTTGCTGTCCTCCCCAGGTACAAAGGAAAATTTCGCAACAACCAATGACACAAACTCCCTTTCGTCCTGCCCGTTGGAGGATGGCTTCGCCATTTTCTACCGGCCTAGGAAAAGTTCAAATCAACTTATCCTTTCCATTGTACGCCATGGCATTCGTCCCACATTCTCCAGCTAACCAACCAAGGTCTCGCCACCTCCATGGAAGTTTGCACTTTCAGTCTCCCCTCACCTTTCGTCCGAAATCCAAGACCTGCTAACGAAAGGTGCTATCAAAGAATGTCCAAACCCGTTCGATCAAAAAAATCGGGTGGCGAAAGACTCCTCTTCAACCTACAGCCTTTAAACCGAATAATGGAAACGGTCGCTTCAAAATGGAAACAGAGGGACACCGTTCATATGGTGTATGGACGTATGCACCCTCGTAAAGAGGCTGGGAATAGTGCCATAAGCTTCTCCGGCATGGTCCACCTACATTTAAAAAAAAGAAATATGCTTGAATTTGAAACATTTTCCTGCAACTTAGGTATGCAATTTTCATAAGCATCCTATTTATGAATCAGACACCCTCTTTCGTGGGCTAATTCCGAAACTCCACCACATCTTGAAACATTTTCAGAAGTTTTTTTTTAACATGCAGCTATCGTATTTTTAAGATATAGGCGTGAATTTGAGCTTTCCCTGCAGCTTATTTTTTTTTTAAAGTTCTTTTGAGAGGGCCTTCCCATTGATCCCAATGTTCCCAAGTATCCCAATGCGACACTGCATTGTGTAATTTTTTTTAAACAAAATGAATGATACTGGTGTCGTAAAAATCTTTACAATAATGTAATTAAAAAAAAAATGGCTGATAGCGGGTGTAGGTCTGTCATTGGCGATCACCTCTGATCTGCCCCCCCCCCCCCCCCCGGCCCCGCCCCCCCGGTGGGGGACGGTGGGTCGACAGGTGCCCTTGGAAAAACCTGCACGGCTACCTCTTTCCACCATTCAAACTTCTAGCACAGATTCTCCTCAAAATTGGGTCGTCCCAGGACTCTTCCTACTAGAGCTTCGAACTGGCCATCAGGCCCATGGTTCACCCTCAACTTCTGGACATTCTCATCGACAACCCAAGAAAACTACCAAACCTTCCAGATCAGTTAGCGAAAGGGACACTCCAGCGCTCTGAACCTACACGGGTGGCTACTATCATCGGACTCGTCAAAGGCAGGAATTCTTAAGGAACAAGCCACCAGAATCGCGAGCCAAGCCATCAGAGAATCAACCAACAGAATGTACGACAGTCATTGCTTTGTTGGTGAAACAAGGAAAATCAATCCAATCTATCCCCCTATGCCCGGACTTTTGATCTTCTTCACCGATCTGTACAAAGAAGGCCTAAAAGGATCCACAATCTGGTTTATTGTTCGGCCCTAAATTCTGTCTTAAAGCAACAGGCAAGACAGACCATCTCAACGATTTTCCACCTAAACGATTTTCCGCATCTCCTCACTCATCAAATCTTCTGATTAAACGACCAACAATTAGCCGAGCCTTTCAATTGTCTTAAGACTCCCTAATGAAGGCACCTTATGAACCACTCAACAGCAGCACAAATGTTCTGACAACCCTTGCTGCCAGCTTGCGTTGCAGTGGAAGTTCAAGCTTTATCCATCGATCCAGCTTTCTGTTTTTACACCAACTTCACAGCTGCTCATCTGCTTCCAAGATCTTGCTTTCACAAAGGCTAAAAAAACCTTGCGAACAGTCACAACCGATCATAATTCCAGCGCTTAAACATTACAAACATTCGATGACGAGCCGGAACGCCTTCTCTGCCCTATACATGCACTAATTGTCTACATCCAAAGGACAAAAAACAAAGAATTCCGCAGAGGTCGTAATCAACTCTTTATACCTACAAAAGAAATTTTGGCGAAACCTAGAGATTGGTGAGATGGCCACCTGCATCAAGTCAGCCATCCTACACGTCTATGAAGACACCAACACCAACATCAGGGTTACAGCACTTGAGCCTGAAGGCCATGTCAATATCATTGGCTTTGCACAACAACATCCCAGTTCCTGATGCGAGGATCTCATCAGTCTTCACGTCGCACTACGGCCTACACTGTCTGGGACCCATCGTCGCAGCCAGGAGTCTTCAAACCAACCCGTAACGCTGGGGTACCCATCTTGTTTGACAAAGTCAACTGTAAATGCTAAATTTACAGGCAATGGAAATGTCCGAACGGCGCATCGAAACAGGAAATTGCCGACCCCTCAGTCGGGCCGGCTAAATTTTCTTAGCTAAGTGGTCTAGGAATAATTGCAGCCGTAATAATTATATTGTAAATTATTGAACAGAAATAAACTTGAGACCATCGTACCTGTACAGTAGGGATTGGTCGGTTTCATTTTTTGGACGTCGGTTCCGGTTTTCATGCCCACAAAACAGCGGTTTCGGTTTTTGCATCCCTCTTCCCCACCCAGATATTTCTAAAGTTTTTTTTCTTGTAACAGTAGTATTACTACAGGGTGTCCCATTTAAATAAAAATCATATCTCAGAAACCATAACATTTCTACATTAACAAGATTGTAGCCAAGCATTTAAAGTTTTGTACGACATTTTTTTTTTTTTACTTTTTACGTTCTGACAATATGTTCCATGTGTCCGCCCTACAATTGTATAACACGAAGACGAAGTGTGAAATTTTGCATAACCCATTTACACACACTGACGTCCACTTCATTCAGGACTGCGAATGTGCTCCTGTAAAGTATCCAATGACGTCACTCTTTGTTGGAAAGCCTTATCCTCGTTGGAGTGCTTGTTGAGTCGCTATAGTACTTTTTTTCCCGGAAAACAATGTCTTCTCCGCTGCTCTGTTGTGATTCTAGGCTCCATGTTTTGTGTTTCTCTATTGCCACCAGGTGGGACGATGAGCTGCGTGCAAGCAGCATCCAACACGCTTAAAAAATTGTAAATGCTTGGCTACAACCTTGTTATTGTAGAAATGTTGTAGATTTTTTTAGATACGATTTTTTTAAATGGGACACCCTGTAGCTTCTAACTCGCTCCTGCTTTCACTTTAATCGGCGTCATGGACCATGGGATCTAGCTGTGGCACCGTTTTCCTCTATTTTATTTTTGATGACTCTGGGAGCTTTGCTGTCACTTATACGTAGAAAATAATAATTATTTAAAAAAATTAAAACAACAAATCAATCTGATTTTTCGAACACCGTACGAAAAACCGACGCAAAATCCGAATCTGTTTCGGTTTTCAGTAAAAATCGAAAATTCGGTTTCGGTTACCGACCCGTCCGTACTGTACAAACCATAGGGATCACGCATGCCTGGTGGCTTGCGATAAGAACGTACTCGTTGCGCACAAGCAAATGGTGGTGGTGTTATGCTAGCAAAAGCTATTTAAGCTAGCCAGCAGTTAAAATAAATTTTAAAGAGTCTAGTAAAGGTACTTTTTTTAATTAGATTGGGTTGGCCTATTGGCTAAGACGTTTAATGTACGTTTTGGGCAACTTAAACTTTTTGCATATTTTTTTGTTCCAGTTTGAAGGCTATGCGTGCGAAAGTGTGGAATTATCGTTCGGAGAGTCCATTGTTCAGTACAAAAACATATGCGTCCGATTTGGAGAGGCTTTTCTACAGTATGTGGGAACAGTTCATCAGTTCGGGCAAGCTTCACCATATTTTGGACTTTGAGAAGAAAGCGTAAACCGACAGCGGAAAGAGGATGATAGCAAGTGTTTACCAAATTAAAGTTTCATGCCATTAAGAATGTAACAAAGTTTTCTGTTTGTGGAGTTTTTATTTTCATGTTCCATTTAATTTGCTTTTGTTGCAAGTTTGGTTTGACAAATCAATTCAATGCTCGCTGAATGTGTGAGTCAAATTTCTATACATACCTGTAAATATATGATAACATATTTTTTTAATTATTTACTAAACTGCCGCAACACGACTTAGTTTCCAGAATTTATTTTAGCTAATTAGGTAAAATGTAAAAAAAAAATCGATAAAGAATGATTTTGTTTGCCCCATTGGTGGTCGTCTTATGCACAGTTTAAACGGTGCAAAAAAAAAAAAAAAAAATTTGCTGCAGATAACTGCAATGGACTCCTAAAGTATTCAGGAGCTTTCAATTCCATTAGATTAGTTAATTCTTTCCGTGTACTTTTGTGTGTCTTAAAAAAAAAATATTCTATACTTAGCCTGTAATGTGAATTGCTGGCAGTAACTAATTTGCTGTCTAGACAATAAAGACTATGCAAATTAATTTCTAGTGTCTTATTTATTTAAAGAATTGTTGACAAATCTTGCACTAGAAATCACTTGCAGAGTGGTTACCTAGATTGGGTTGCCAGTTTAAACCTGGGTCATGCCAATCCGGCATACGTGCATAAAGGTGGATATTTCTAGTGTGCGAATTTGGCTGTTGGCTCGTTTTCCTCTGCTTGTTGGCTGCAATACACTTCAAGTGTAAAACAGGTTTTCTATTGCTGGAAAATACGATAACCTGTTAATTTTTGCACAAGTATCTCGAACGGAGGTTTTTCGGTTCTGAGTAGCCACCGGCGTCTTAACCCAACTGTGCTTCTGATCTGCGCAGCTCCTCTGTATATAAACGCCGTGGTGTATTGGTTGTAATTTTCCTCTAGTGCATGTCCAGGCCAGCCGGACTGTTTCCTGACATTCGTCTCGAAGTTCTACAAGCCATGCCTAGAAGGATATCCGACTCGCCCGCCAATGTTACGGAGATTACATTCCGTTCCCCGACCGTGCCCACTGAAGACCCTGATGCACCAGATGGCACCACTCTCCAACATTTGTATTCGTTGCACAGCTTTTCAAGATGGCGGCATCCACACTCTCGTTTGTTGCCGCTGCCTCTTCAGAATGGCGGCTTTGCATTCACATTCGTTGCCGCAGCCTTTTGAAGATGGCGGCATTCGCATTTGTTGCTGCGTACGCAAGCTTACAACACGTCACACTCATGGGCTAGGATCATCAATCGGAAACTAAGACTTACCTACCAGCTAAACTGCACTCACCTTCTGGCACGCGACAGCCCGCCCTCTTGTCTCATTCCTGCTCGTTTCGATGGAGTCGATACCTACGAATTGAGTGAACACTCCTGACTCTTGCTGCAGTTGTCTCGACTGCTCGTCTCATTCCTAACCATCACTCACGTTTTGAGGGAGGCTTCAAGATGCTCGACGTTCTCAATTCTGCTGCTCGTCTCGATCCTGGTTAACACCTATGTATCGAGTGAACACTTATGACGTATGCTGCTGCTGCTGTCTTGACTGCTCGTCTCATTCATGGCCAACCCACGTTTGAGTCAAGTTTCAGAAGCTTGACGTTCTCAACTCTGCTGTTCATCTGCACGCATACATCAAGTGAGCCCTCAAGACAAATGCTGATGTTGTGTCATTCATAACCTGCAACCACGGCATTCGTCCAACTGGCCTCCGTTGCCACAGTTCGAGACCTGCGGCGTTCGTATTTGCTTGGTGGCCTCCATGTGTCCACGGCATTCGTCCTCCTGTAACCTACTGTTGCAGTCCATCAAGCTCCAGTGGCATTCGCATTCGTTCACTGGCTCCCCCTCATGGCTACGTCTGTCAAAGACCACGGCAGTCGTCCAACTGGTCTCCATTCAAAAGTCTATCAAGCCCAGCGGCATTCGTCCTGTTGTTCACCGGCTCTTCCAGCACTTGTGGGTTCAACTGAGACTGCAACATTTGCAGAAGCATTCGCATTCGTCCAATGGCGTCCTGAAACCTGGCACCGGTCCAACCGGTCTCCACCACAACAAATCCGTCAACCACCAGGGACATTCGTCAATGGCGTCCAAGTGAGGTTCTTGATAACAAGAACCATTCGCATTCGTCCAATGGCGTCCTGAAACCTGGCACCGATCCAACCGGTCTCCACCACAACAAGTCCGTCAACCACCAGGGACATTCGTCAATGGCGTCCAAGTGAGGTTCTTGATAACATAATCCACCAAGGGTTGATGGCATTTACATTCGCATGCGTCTGCTCGCCTCCAAGCAACCTCGGCACTCGGCAAACGGATCTTCACGCCAACAATTAATCTGCTTCCAGTAGCATTTGCACCTGGATTGCCCACCAACCGAACTCTGGCTCGCTGACAACGAAAACACTGCACCAAACAACCATGACTGTCATAAACGGCCTTCAAGTCTGCTATCGATGACCCATCAGACCTTTACGTCAACCACCGGTGGCTCTCAAAGCAACCATCTGATTCGCTGCAGTCCTGTGACTTGTCAGAAACACTCTGCATTCGTCTAACGGCTCCAAACAGCCATCACTGTCATCAACGACCTCAAGTCTGCTGTCGATGTCCCACCACCAGACACCCTCGTGTCAGCTCTCGTAGGCGATTGAAGCAAGCATCGTCTGACGACCCCAAACAATATCGCTGTCATCAACGACCTCAAGTCTGCTGTCGCTACCCCTCCACCAGAAACCCTCACCACAGGCGTTCAAAGCAAGCATCGGACAACTTCCAGGCCTCGGGCTGAATCCTTCACTGTCCACCCATCTCAGGCCTTCAGTTCAACTGTCAGGGACCTTCGAGTCAACCATCTGAGACCTTCTTTTCTACCATTAGTGACATTCATGTTAACCAACTGAAGACCTTCGTGCCAACCGTCCTGAGACCTTCATGCAAACCAGCAGGGAACTGCAGGTCGACCACCTGAGATCTTCAATTCAACCGGACCACCACTGACATTCATGTCAACCAACTGAGACCTTCACGTCAACCCTGACATTTCCAGGTTTTACTGCTAGCCTAAAATACTTACCTGTATTTTATATACTTTACAATTATTTTGGAAATGCTACTAATCCCAAACATGAAAATCTACTCTCTAGGTCCTTAAATGGCGCTCCACTGAGGCCCATGACCGCCGTCAGGCGGCGCCCCATTCCCGCTCCACCTCAGTTTGTTTTGGGACGCATGGTCTACGATTCTTAAACATGGATTCATCCAAACCCAAAAAACGATCGTCCTGCCCAGGAAAGAGTGGCAAACGATGTGGGAGGCAGCTTAACCCGAAGGATCCGCATCTTTTGTGCAGAAGGTGTAGATTCTGTGACTTTGTTGTGTGCAAATGTGCTGAGGCCTGTTCCACGTTGGACGCTAAAATCGTGAAGGCCATCTTGGCTACCTGGGCGGACTCGGATCGACGTGAATTTTTGAGAAAAAAGGCGAGGGAGAAGGCCTTACTCGAGGGGAATTCGTCCCGGGACCCTGGATCTCGATATTCTCATGGAATCTGGGGACGAATCGGTGTATTCTGTGGACCAATTACCGATCGGCGCGGACGCTTCCTTTGTTCCTCCCGTGCCCGGCGGACTTGGCCAGCATCGTGGCGGCCGAAATGGAGAAGCGGGACGCAGCGAAACGGGCAGATAAGATTGCGAAAGAGAAGAAGGGGGCCCTCGAAACCACACAAGGCATTTTGAAGCAGTTCGAGGACTATTTTGGCACCAAGGAAGCACCGAGAATTCCAGTGGCGTTGGTGCCGAGGGGAGCGGCCCGGTCAGCGGCGGACACCGACGGACAGGCATCGCTCACTCCCCCGGGATCCCCGAGCGGCCGCAGCTGCAGGTTAGTCAATTGTGCCGATGTCGATGATCAATCACTTAAACGTAGGCGCATTTGTGTTGTGGAAAATGTGAGCGGAGATACGGAGTCACAGGGCCTGCCCCTGCGGGCTTCTGTCCCATCGCTGGCGGGACCGTCCCGGGCACAGACCGGGATGGAATCGACGTCGGACACGAACGGACACGAGCAGTCCGCCCTACCGGGATCGGACAGCGCGCTGTCCGGACCGGGCACGCAGGGCCAGTGGTTGTCCGGGGCGGTCCGGACCCTCGGGAGAGGGGACCGGACAGGGCCCGGAGAATCGGCGTGCGCTCTCTTGGGGGCTACCGGAGACGTGGGAGCAACAATGGCCGACTTTCAGCGGACAGTGGGCTTGGCCGACAGCTGGAGGAGGGCAGCCATGGACTATGTATGGACACAGTCAGCCATTCCAAGGCTGGGGTTACCCTCCGTCCCCTCCCCCCCAGGGCCATCATGGCGCGACTAGCGCCGGAGTGATCACCGGAGACGGGGGCAGTGCCGCCCCCCCCCCCCCCCTCCCGGACATGCCTTCATTACCGAGTGCACACGGAACAGTGTTGAGTGGTGCGTCGTCGACCGTTGGTGTTGTGGGTGCTTCGCAAAATGCTGGAGGGAACGTCCGTCATGTTAGTGCGCAGGGAGACCCCGCGGTTGGTGACCCGGGGAGACGTACGCCGGACCATTCGTCCATTCCCCTGCCGGGTCAACAAGACAGTGGCTCGGGAGAGGAACCCTTCGAACCAGTCGAAAGTGCTCAAGAGGCCATTGAATGGAAGTGGGTCGTGGACGAGATTTACGGCTCACTTCCGAGTGTATTTTGCCCCGCGGTCGCAGTTCCGGTGAACCCGGAGGGGGAACCGCCGGCTACTTCCTTTGCCAACATGGACCGGATAGCGAAGTCACAACTTCATCTGCCTCAGTCCCAAGTGCTCTACAGGCAGTTGTTGGTGAACGGAGGGATCTTGCGGGATAAGGGAAAGGTGCTCTCGGCGGTGGCTCCCCTCCCCCTCCCGATCTTACCAAAGGCTCGTTTTTCTTTTCGGCGGGGAACGCAGGTGCCCCTAGATTGACCAGATATAAGACCTACGAAGAGACGGAATATATTCCTAACGAAGTGAAGATGGACATGGAATCGTCTCTTGCACGACCGCCGTGGATTCGTGTCTCAACCGCACAGTTCGAAGAGGAGGAAAAGGTGTTGCGTGCCACGTCTACGGCCGATACGGCCTATTCTGCGGCGACGGCCAAACTCGAGGACTTTTTGGCCACTAGCCCCGAGGAACGGGATGTGGCGGCTGTCGACAGTGCAGTGAAACTTCTACGTAAAGCGTCGGAATTTCATGCCGATGCAATTAACTGGGGTACCACAGCCGTCTTCAACTCTGTACTGCATAGGCGGGATGCTTATCTGGAGAGGGCCCAGGCGGGCGTCTGCAAAGACACTCTTAAGAACTTACGCCTGCTCCCGGTCCACAGATCCCAATGGCTCTTCAATGGTCAGTTGCTCGCCATTGCTCCGGAATTACGAGACAAGCCCCTCAAGCCCCTCCGCAACGCCGAGGTTCGAATACGAGTAAGGGGTCCAGTCATCAGGCACAGACATTTCGGGAGTTGCCCCGCCAGAGGGGCTCTACCCAACCAAAGACGACACCAAACAGTCCTGGGACAAAGTCAGTTTCCGTCAGGAGGTGCCCTTAAGAATGGCAGAGGTAGAGGCGCACAGGGAAGAGGCTCGTTTCCTCGCAACAGGGGCGGCGGATGCCGACCCCCCCCCAACACTCGGAATTGACAGGATCCTGGCGCAACCGGCCCCCGCGCTCCACCATCAAGTCAAGCGTCACCTCGCAACGTGGAGAGCCATCTCAAACGACAAGTTCGTGCTAGCGGTGGTAGCCGGGGGTTATATCCCAAGCTTTACTTCGGCCCCACCGCTGTCTCACACGCCGCCACATTGGCTGAGGAACAAGGTGGATCCCCCAGAGTACGTGGCGGAGGTTCAGAAGTTGGTGACGAAAGGTACCCTTCGAGAGTCAGAGCCCAACACGCCGGGGTTCTACAGCCCGGCTCGTGTGATCCCCAAACGGAACGGAGGATCGCGGTTAATCTTCAATCTCCGTCACCTCAACGAATTCATCTCCAACGAACACTTCAAGATGGAGACGTTGGGTTCAATTCGAGAAGCGATCCGCCAGGGCGAGTTCTCCACGTCCATCGATCTGGAGGACGCGTACCTCCATTTCCACTACACCCCAGTGTCTACCATTTGTTCCGTTTGGTCTGCCTAGGGAAGGTCTACCACTTTGTAGTCCTTCCCTTTGGCTTGTGTACGGCCCCCCCCCACATCTTCACAGTGGTGATGAAACCCGTGCTGGCGGCCCTACATCGAGCGTTGGTACAGACCCACGCTTATTTAGACGACTGGCTCC
Source organism: Lithobius niger (assembly GCA_023313725.1). Taxonomy (NCBI): domain Eukaryota; kingdom Metazoa; phylum Arthropoda; class Chilopoda; order Lithobiomorpha; family Lithobiidae; genus Lithobius; species Lithobius niger. The sequence goes on along the minus strand of JAHWFP010230029.1, from coordinate 29,830 downwards.
TGCGCCACAAGGACAAGGGTGTGTTGACGAGACACACGAAGATGTGCATAGAGTTCTTGACCCACCTAGGCCTGGGTGTGAACCTGGAAAAGTCCAGGATAGTGCCAGAGAGGAGTTTCGAGTTTTTGGGTGCCTGGATCGACACGGAGAACTTCTCAAGACCGTCAGAGTCTCAGATCCTGCAGGTGTCCCAAGCGGCGTCGGTTCTTCTGGGGTCTCGAGTCACTACAGCGAGAGCTGTCGAGGACAATCGGGATGATGGACTCGTGCGCGACACTAGTGCCGATGGGGTCATGGAGAGTCTGCCCGCTGCACTGGCTGAGGAAATTGGAGTGGTGGCCGAGAAACTTGTGGGAAGACGTAGTGCACTTGGACAGGGCTCCGGTCGAGGAGATAGCCTGGTGGACTGTCGGCAGCAACCTTCAACGGGGTGTACCGATTCATGCGACGGCGTCGGACTGGCTTCTGATCACGGTCGCGTCCTCCTCGGGGTGTGGCGCGACCGTGGGAGAAGAACAGTCGGCCGGACGGTGGTCAGTGGAGGAGCAGAGCCTCCACATCAATGTGTTGGAGCTACGTGCAGTATGGCTTGCACTCCTACGGTGGACACAGAAGCTTTGCGGATCAACAGTAGGTCCTGTCGGACAATACCGCCGCAGTCTCCTACCTGAGGAGGGGGGCGGCACGAAGTCGTCGTCACTATATCTGGAGGTGGGCCGGATATTTCAGTTGTGTGTGGACTACAACATCTCGCTGCCACATTGCGGGGAAACTCAACGTCCTGGCGGACGAGTTATCAAGGGGCGGCAGAATCCCGACGACAGAATGGCGACTTTGTCAGGAAGTGTGTCGGAGCATTTTCAATCGGTGGGGAACACCGATGGTGGACCTGTGTGCGACGAGGGCGAACGCCCAGCTCCCACTTTTCGTGTCCCCTTACCCGGACAGTCGAGCATTGGCAATGGACTGCCTTAGTATCCCGTGGGACGACATGTTCGGGTACGCGTTCCCACCGTTTTGCCTCATTCAACAGGTGTTGACCAAGATCAAGGAATTGACAGGCACGTTTATTCAAATCGCGCCATGGTGGGAGGCGGCCCGTGGTTCGTCGAACTATGGACGTCCAAACTCGACCACCCGATCCCACTCCCGATCCGACCGGACCTGCTATCGTAACACGGGGGCAGGACCCTGCACCTGAACCCGGGGATCCTAAAGCTTCACGCCTGGAAGTTATAAAAGACGAGTTGGCAAGGTCTGGTTTCACCAGCAAGGTAGCGAATGTGATGGTGGAATGTATCAGGGACTTCAAAATCCATCTACGAAGGGAAATGGCGTGGGTGGGTCGAGTGGTGTAGCTGACACAATGTGCAGGAGCGGAACCCATCGCCTCAGCAACTGTGCGAATTCCTCAACTCGTTCGATCCGGGCCTAGCCCCCAGCACTATCAAGGGGTATAGGGCTGCGATTAATTCGGTGTTGGGGCTATCCGGGGACAAGAGCACCGTGGAAAGCCCAGCGGTGTCAAGAATCGTGCAATCGTTCGGGGTACTCCGTCCGAGGACGAGAACATTGTGCCAGGAATGGGATGTCACCGTAGTACTCCAATTCCTATCTGAAGTACCTTTCGAACCACTAAGTGAGGCCTCTTTCGAACATTTGTCCATGAAGACAGTCTTCCTCTTAGCCCTGGTGACGGCGTCAAGGCAGACCGAACTGGCCGCCCTGACGAGGGGCCGGGATTTTCTGAGGGCATCCACTACTTGGGCTCGGGTCTCCCTCTTGCCCCACCATGGTTCCGGGCTAAGAACCAGAGGCCGGAGGATGCAGCAACACCTATTGTGATTACGGCGCTGGCACCCACCCTGGAGAAGGGGTGTCCGGACAGACTGCACTGCCCAGTCAGGGCGTTGCGTTACTACCTGGCGAGGACGAAAGAGCAGGTGGAAGGGGGCCCTTCCGGAGGCGAGCCCCCGCAACCATGGATCCCGTTGTTCGCCAAACTCACGCCGAACGGGGGACAGCCGACCCAGGAACCCGTGTCCCCGGGCATTATCGCAAAGTGGATTTGCACCACCATCGAAGACGCCCACCGGGGAGAAGACTCGGCGGCCCCGGGACGGATCTCAGCTCATGGTGTGAGCGCGCTGGCCACGTCGTGGGCTTTCGCCGCTGGCACACCGATTGACAAAATCCTAGAGGCAGGAAGATGGAGGAGACGGACCACTTTCGTAGCCCATTATTTGAGGAGGATTGAGATATCCGATGCCAAGAACAGGGACACCATGTTCATGGCTGCGGGTAAAGTGGTTAAGAGGAAGTAAGGTAAGAGGTTTTGTCTCTCGTACCCACCACTGGGGATCTGCCGGTGGATGGGTTTCATATGTTCGGTCATGTGGGGTTTACTAAAGGTCTTGCATTGGCGAGGGTTCGACGCCACCGTTTCGGTAGGAAAAGTCAGCATATAAAATACAGGTAAGTATTTTAGGCTAGCAGTAAAAACGGGGTTTTACCCCTAAAAATAGTTTTTACTTAGCCTAAAATACTTACCTGTGGGAACCCACCCTCCTCCCGCGTCAAACCGTGTTTCACGGGGAGACAAACTGTGAGGTGGAGCGGGAATGGGGCGCCGCCTAACGGCGGTCATGGGCCTCAGTGGAGCGCCATTGCAAGGACCTAGAGAGTAGATTTTCATGTTTGGGACAGGTAGCATTTCCAAAATAATTGTAAAGCATATAAAATACAGGTAAGTATTTTAGGCTAAGTAAAAACTATTTTTAGGGGTAAAACCTCGTTTTTTCCAGGTGCATCCAATGGCAATTTCCAGGTGTTTACAAGAGGTTTAGTTAAAGAAATATTAACTTTTCGTACAAATATTAACAAAAACAGCATAACATCCCAGAAAACAGCTGTTTAGAGACTAGTCCAGACGGGACTAAATGCATTTTCATCACAAATATTGGTACTAGCCTAAGATTTGGTTTATTAAAGTTGTGCCTACAATAGAACCAATTAGACAATTTGCTACTAGTCTAGGATTTTGTTTTTGATCTGCTAATTCAATGAAACTTACAGATCAGACACAAAGGGATTTTTCAAATTTCCCTGTCTTTTCCCCGATTTAAAATAAAAAGCTTGTTTTCCCTGAAATTTCCGTGAGATTTCCAGGTTCTCCAGGTTTTGTCTGAACCCTGAACTACTTCAACAATTTGGCCCAGGGGCAAAATTAACTTTGTCACATGGTGGCTGGTTTAGACGATCTTTTTAGTGGAAAAGGAATTGTCTGCAGATTGGAGAACCGCCATGCCTTGCACCAGTTCTGAAATTCGGCAAGGGATTGTTGTGGAAGCAAGGAATTTTACCGCCATCCCTAAACTACTTAACTGTATTAAATCTTTTGTGTCCCAACATTTAATAATTTTCGTACTTAACCCTTTTGGGTCCAACGACCACATATCATGTCTAAAATTCCTGACGAACGATATATCGTCACCTCAGAGTTTGAAATCCCGCTGCAAAAAAAAAACGCCCAATCGCGTACAACAGGTGTAATTCCGATTAAATTGGGTATTTTGGAATGTATATTTTCGGTTTATTTTAACTTGACACCATCTTTTAATTACCTATTGACATTTCTGTTTGCTGCTAGGAAATATATGTTACCTGTAAATTTTAGCATTCACTTCCTTGAATGCTCGTAGAGGTTTTTAAGTCGAATGTAGCCACAGCTATCTTGATATAATGCCAACACACTCCACATATAAGCGCCGAGGTGCGAAAGGTCAGCATTTTTCCTCTAGCGAGCCACTGTTGAACATGCTTTCGTTTTCCCGCATCTTGAAGAACCTTTCATCCTCATTCCGGACCTTTAGTTGGCTGAAGACCCCTAGCTCCTCCACGACCAAAGATCTCGGCAGCATCAATGGCAAGACTCATTACCCCGAAGGATGTCTCTTTTAAGAAGACCAACTCCTTGCCCGCAAGCTCATTTGCTGCTACCCTAACAACGTCGTTGGCCTTTCGTCCCTATATCCCGGACCTTCTGGCCCCTCGACCAAGCCACACTGCAAGCTTCCGAAGCAATCCTCGACGTAGGCGTCACCATTAGGCTCTGCACCTACTTCGGGCAAGAACCTTTCGCACCCACGTTCACATCAGTCACCATATCTTCCAACCGTTCCTGCTCCACCAGCCCCTACCAGCAACACTGTCAACACATGGCCTGCATCTCCGATTCTTTGCGGACAAACTTCTGCGTTGGGTCAGCAAAAGAGGAATACGCAAGCTGAAACATCATTCTTCCAACAGGAAGCACAAACGTTTACATCCCTCTACCGACATTCCGCTCGACCTTTTCGTCCTGCTCTTCACGGCACTCTCCGCCTCCCCTCCCCCAGGTTCCACCGACCAGCCCCTTTTGCGGAATCAAGTTCACAAGCTGATGGATCGGCCATCCAAGACTTCCACTACAAACAAAAGCCTCCTCCACATCATCACGGCAATCCTACACCACTGAATGGGTTAGGGCCACTTCAAGATAGTCTTCCCGCAAATACCTGCACCCCCCTGTAAATGGCCTTCTCCAGTTTAGAAACACTGCAACTCCCCCTCACACGAATAGAACACTACCAGCGTTCATCCTTTTGCTGTCCTTCACAGTCCATCAACACACCATTGTTCGGACTATAGTTCAGACAGCGGCCTTGAATCTGCCAAAACTCGATTCTTTTGTCCATTTACCTTGACCAATCTGTCAATGACATGGAAGAAGGGGAAAGCTCTCGTGCTCCTTCGAAGGCTGCTTTCACAATGATGAAGATCCATCCACAATTCCTCGACCTTTTCAAACAGTGGAAGACGGCCACTGAACCAAGTCAAAATGAAATCAAGCCCCTTTCGTTCCTTATAAACCAGGTATTCAAAAAAAGCTTGCTTCGCAACCTTTCACTCCATGAATTGGCTTCACAAAGGCTCTTTTGATTTCGTCCCTTCTTCTGAAAGACCTCGCTCTCCAATCGGCCACAAACCTCAATGATTCAGCAAAACACCAATTGAGGAACCTAACCAATCCACAAATCCGACATGCTTTTTCGAGGCTTGATCCTGAAACTGGACCCTCATCTTGACGTCTCACGAATGCCAAAAAGAGTCCAAGCTTAAACAGCAACAAAATCCTTTCGCCAAAACAACAAACCCTTTCATTAGAGCAACAAAAACAATTGGTCAAAACTAAAATTATTTACTACTACGAGGACAGCACCTACAATAGAAACCACTACAATGTCAACCAGTTCTTTCACAACGAACAAAGTATGCAATTTGCCAAAATGTCCCTTGATCGGTGCGAATTTTCGGTGGGCCTTTTATCTTGTTGAAAGATCTCCCATCGTCTTCAGGCACTTCGAGCGTTGAACGCCTATTGACTTGGAGAAACAGGAAGTTGGTTTGAATTTTTGGCACGTGTTTTTGCTTCCGGTGGGGAGGAAGGATGAGATGCAGCGATCAGTGGCCCATCTTTAGATCTTGGAGAGATTGGAGGGAGGAGCGCTTACCACTTGATTGACATCGTAATGTGAGGCTTCTTGGTTGTTCATGAGAGATTTCTTGGCACTCTGGAAGTGATGGATGGAGATACTCTCCAAAGCACGAAGATGGAACTCTGTGTCAGATTTCAGAAGCATTGTGGTGCTTTTCCAAGCAATTTCATGATTTTTGGAGATGTGGTGAGCAGCAACTGCACTTCAGGTGTTCCCGAACTCGTGTGCTAATTCGACGTTTGGTTTCGCCAACATAGATGGCATCGTAGTCAAAGCACGGGATAACATACGCCGCTTCATTGGTCTGCGGGAAGCTGCAGAGAACCTCGGGGGTCTTCTGAGGGGAGGTGGAGGGGCTACTGCGGTGTCTGTGGTGAGGCGTAGTGCCTGGCAAGTTGGTGGGGGTCTCAGGACCGACGGCTTTGGTCTGGGATCTAGCGTTTTATCAGTGGTTGGCCAGAGGTGATGGCCCAGTCTCTGGGGTCTGGGTCCGCTTCTTCTTCGGTTGCAGCAGGGATTTTAGATTCAGAGGGTTGCGAAAAAAACATCAGACTTCTTGTTTCTCCAAGTCAAAAGGAGGGAGATCTTAACAAGATGAAAGGCCCACCAAAAGTGTGCACCTTGGATTTGTGACGATCAAGGGAAATTTAGATAAATTGCAGACTTTGTTCATTGTGATTTCTGTGTTACCAAGTAAAAACCATGAGCCTTTCAGCCTATCGTAACCAGTTCTTTCGTGGCAAATCCTCACAGGGGAGGTGGTCTCCACTCCCGACAGATGCAGTGCAGCCGCATCTCTTCTCTGGGAATCCCCACAGCAATCGATAACGACCTTTCATCCCTGCCAGTCGCAGGCCGCCTAAGTCACTTTCTCCCGGCCTGGCAAAACCTAGCCACGAATCAGGAAATCTTGGTCGATCATCCAACAAGGCTTTCGCCCCACGTTCAAGAGCAAACCAACTCTCGTCTCCTCCCCCGTGGAAATATACACCACCACTGACCACCCACTTTTCATCAGAAGTTGAAGACCTGAATAAAGATGCCATGAAAGAAAGCCCAAGTCCCCCTAAAACCAGGCTTCTGCAGTTCAGTCTTCCGTTGGCCGAAGAAGTCAAGGCGACGAAAGACTCATTTTCAAGCTAAAACTTCGAAGAGGAAACTCTAAGATGTCATTCACTAATCTAAAACAAAACGAATGGACCGTATCCAATCCATAGACCTAGAAGGTGCGAATCTCCACGTCCAACTTCACGCAACAGTTCATGTACAACAACAGTGTCTAAGAATTCCGATGTCCCACCTCCATTTAAATGAAATCGTAGCTGACGCTTATCTCGACGACTGGATTTTAAACAACCAATTGGGACTTCACAATAAACCTCAACTTACTGACTCTGGTTTGGCATAAACCTCAAAAAGTCACGAGTCACCCCTGCCCAATAATTTATCTTACTAGGAGTTTCGTTAACTTCGCATCTGCAACAGTAATGTCCTCACCAGACAGAATCGAAGACGTGTTTTCTCTCGCAAGAACCTTTCATCAAAAACCAAACCAAACACTCGTAGGAAATATTGACTCCATGGCAAATCTTCTTCCCTATGGACGATGGATGACCAGACCATTCCACCACTACCGTATCGACTTATGGGGAAAGCTTCCACAATCCACTCACCTTTCATATCCAACCGACGAAAACTTTCCGATCAAAACTCTACTCTGGTGGTCAGACGTCCACGAACCCCATACAGATCATCTCACCGGCACCTCCCTTGACGATGGAGAGCACGCGTAGCTCATCACGAAATCGCAGGCACTTGACAGCCTTCGACCGAGGTCACATAAACTTTGAAAGCAATCCTCAGTGCCCTACACCACTTCCAGCTCCTCATAACACGAAAAGTAGTTCAAGTCTGAGCGGACAATACCACAGCCGTAACCAACGTACGAAAGGATCACCTCGGCGATCTTCAGACTTTGCATAAAACTACCTATCATTTCCCTTCACATGCCAGGGAGCCGGAAATGTCGTTGCAGACTCCATATCTCGCCAAACCTTCCTTCAGGGTAATGGACCCTAAAGAAATCCATTTGCGAATATCTGTTCAATACGTGGGACCTACTCACCACGAAGCATAAGAGTTAGCAGGCGCATGTGTCTTACGGATAGCCGACTAGGAGCACGATGGTGGCCGAAAACGGATTGCTGTCAATGATAGTGAATGCTGAGGAAATAAAGACTAAAGTACCAGGGGTACCTGGTTGATTATAGTTTTTGTTTGCCTATAAAAACTTATACGTTACCTTTTATTTAATTAGCAGTTATCCCCCTATGGAGCTCTTATTATCCCTAGCTTGAAATTTGGCTTTCCTGCCGGGCTCGTAATCTAGTGCGCAAGACAGGAAGTGGCTCCGTCATATATAAGCGGATCGGAACGGAGCGCATCATCTTTCTTCCAACCCACATGAACCTAGTCCATCGTGGGGAGAGGCTGGGTGGGTAAAAGGTAATGTATATTTTCGTTCAGGCAAACAAAAACCAACCAGGTGTCCCAGGTATTTTAGTCTTTATTGCAATGAAAACTTACATTACTTTTATTTAATTAGCAGACCTTGTCACCACTGGAGGCGGGCTAGGTTCGGAGTACCCACCTTACGAGCCGGTGGCCCCCGCAGATCACAATCCGAGCGGAACATAAAAACCCCATGGACCCGGGATCCTCAGTCCCAAGGGCTAGCAAAACAGGAACAGCTGATGCCAGGGGTAGAAACTTTCGGTTCAACAGTAGGGGGAAAGCAGGAATGCAGAAAAAACAAAAATGCCAATCCTACCTTGGACGGGAAGCAGCCTTGAATCCATCAATGATCAGGTAACCGAGATCGGCAACAAATGAAGCTGGAGGATTGACTGAAGGAGGATAAGGATTGATGCAAGGTGTAGGTAACTGCTGGCCGGCGAAAGGATAGTTCTCTATAGGTCGCTGCATGGAATGATGGGAGGACCGGCGCACGAATAGTCCTGAAGGTAAACCTGCAGCAGAACGAAGAACAGGATTGACACGGTGGATTAAGATGGAACGGGTCGCGGCACAGGAGGATCGAAGCCATAACGGGGACCAGGGTACAAAGGACGATAGTTGTCGCAGTGCGAGAAGCACAGCTAGAGACGATGAATACACAGTCCTGGATACGAATTAACAGTATAATGAATTCGTGAGCATGTGGTAATTGCCGAGAGAGCCTGGGATCGGGGGATTGCAGAACCAGAGTTTCTTAGAGCACTGTTGTAGCAGGTAGGTGTCAGTTTCTCACTTTGATCGTTTTTTTTTTTTTTTTTTTTCGTGGTGCCGAAAGATGCGGAGGCAAATGGCCAACAAGGGTATTGATTGCACATCGAAGAGAGTAGTAGATAGTTTTGTTTGAATAGAAGATGCGCGAGGGCAATGGCCCCAACCCCTGGACCGGGAACGGAGCTCCTCGCCGTGCTAAAGTTTGTAAGCATAAGAAGCGAAGTGGAAGAGGTGCGATGTCTAATGAGGTATGATGCGGAAGCCCAATACAACACCCTTGGCACGGCACCGACATGGGGTGCAGGGAAGAGTCTTAAAGAGACGAATCCTGAGTGATGGACGATCCCAGGGAAGACGGATACAAATGATAGTGCATCCTTGTACTGCCAAACCGTGGACAAGGCTTGGCAGGGCAGAGAGGCAGCAGCACAGGACCATGCTTGCTCGAGAGGGCACGGCTCACATGAAAATTCGCAGTCTTCGTGAAACACCGAAGCAGAAGGATCGACCGCTATGCGAGACGGGGGACTGGACGAAGCACAAGCTTGCACTGATGCCGGAGCCGGGGGATCGCATTTAGCTCAAGATGGTACTGCTGGAGCCGGAGGAGTATCGCAGGACAGTCTTGAGGCACGGGGCGGTGGAACGAACTTGGACGGGGACCGGAGGAACGGTAGAGGCCTTGGATGAACAAGATCCCGACGATGTTGTAGCACTAGATGTGGTTGACTTGACAGAATGTACTTTCTTGAGTCGTAGCCGATCCGCGTGAAGGTGAAAACTGCGTTGTCGTCGATGGATTTCTTTCCAACGTGTTGGCGAGATAGTAAGGCAAATGGCACACAGGAGATCGGTTCCATTGCATTGACAATGGTGTTGGCAACAGGGATGCGAGTCATACTGTTCTCTTGTCCCTGTTGCAAAGCCTAAACAAACACAAGCCGTTGAAGTGGGCACATTCAGTGTTTTACCTGGTGGGAAAGGATCTTCGGATGATGAGGAGTTAAAAGACATGTTACAGCGACGGGTGGGCCACAACGTCGGGCGAGAAGGAACAACAGGAAGCCGCTGAAAGTTTGAATTTTCGCGTGCCGTGGTAGACAGAAGAGCGATAGCTGGTGGCGAGAAGAGGAAGCAACACATGTAAGTCCCGGACGCAAAGTGGCGCGGCTAACAGGACCGACTAGAACGGGCATACCTCGACGGTGGATTCGGGAAGTAGAGGCGGAACAATTCCAATAGAAGAGCTGAGAACTGCACAGTCGGAAAAAGGTCTGGAACGGGAAGGAACGGCGAGTCCAAGGACAGCCTCGGAGGGATCGGAGGATCAGCAGCAGCGAAAAGCGCAAAATATGAAGGAAACGGATGTTTGTAACGACGTAGGGTGGTGGTGTTGTTGTTGTGGAACGAAACACTAAAGAACGAAGACGCAGCATGCTACCCGGACGTGAGAGGAACGTGTCCCGATGATCGTGACTAGAAGAGGGATTGAGACATGGGCGAAATTCAGGACTAGGGGATCGGAGACAAGTCAGAAGTACAGGACCGGTAGGAAGCAGCCCGAGAGGGATCAGCCGTAGGATCGGTGTGTCGTGTCGACGTAGCGGAGTGATGCCAGAAACGGGTTGTAGAGATGTCCTAACAACTTGCAAAGGAGAACGTGGCGCAAGAGGTAGAAATCCTGGTGACAGGGAGTCATTGTTGGGGCGGTGATGGCGAGGGAACCGTGTCCGTAACGACGGGGATCGGAGATGGTGACCCGAGAGGTCCAGGAAAACAGCACGCCACAGGACTGGAGGACGGGTAGCAAAAGGGCCGTCGAAATCTTGGAAAAGGGGTAATCTTAGACCCGCCGGCGGGAAGAACCTTGGACCTGGGCTGGGCGATCCCCCCAGGGGAACAGAAGTCAAAGGCAGGATGGGGCGACGGAAGCGTTGATGAGGATCAAAACAGTGAAACGTTCCGCAGTGAGGAAATTCCCGAAGAAGCTTCGGAAAGATGAAGGAAGGAGGCTGCAGTGGAAGATGGGTCGTCCCTGACTGGGGTCGTCGTAAGCAAACAGGATGTGGCGCCTGAGCGACGTGGAACAAGGCAGCAGGATCAGACGCAACAGGGGAACCAACGGTGACCGGAGGATTGGTGACAACAGGAGGAACGGATGGTGCACATGTCGTGGAATGCGGATCAGCCTCATTGGTAGGAGGATCAGGTGAGGGAACAGAGTTCCTTCCCAACCCGAAGGACGAGTCTGCAGCGTAAACGAGGATCGGCGAGTCCATGAGGATCGAAGATAGAGCTCCAGGAGCAACCGTGCGGTACAATTGCCCTAGGAGGAAAGATGCTGGGGATCGCGGCGTTCCTGTCATGCGCAGAAAGTTATGAGACCAACAGGGAAGCCAACTTTCGAACTAGGGATAATAGAGCTCCATGGGGGAAAAAGTGCTATAGAAATAAAAGGTAATGGACATATCGTGGCACTAAAAAGGGGGTTTACCCCTAAAAATAGTTTTTACTTATCCTAAAATACTTAACTGTAGGAACCCTCCGCGTCGAACTGGCCATTTTGAGGCAAACTGTGAGATAGAGCTGGAAACGGGACACTGCCCAAGAAGCACGGTTGCAAGGGCAATAAGTACGAAATTTATAAAACGTTTGGACGGAAAGCATAAAATACAGATAAGTATTTTCACACGAGTTAAAACAGGAAATGGCCGGGCCGGCTAAATATTGTTTCTATTGCCTAACGGAAAGATGTTACCTGTAAATTTACCATTTCTTTCTCGTAATACCATCTTTCTCTAGAGGTTTCTAAGTCGTTTATAGCCAGCCGCCCAGCTCAATAACTCTAAGTGCACATGCGCAACGCTTACCCCTCCTATAAAAGCGCCGAGGCGCGAAAGATTTTCATCTTTTATTCCTCTCAGTACGTCATGATGATGATGTTGACTCTAGTGGAGGTAGGGTGGGTACTGGTAATGTATATTTCCGTTTAGGCAATAGAAACAAAATTTAGCCGGGTCGGCAATTTCCTGTTTCTATGTTCCGTTTGACACTTACAGTTGACTCGTCAAAGAATGGCGGTCGGCGCCACCTAACGGGTACCCCAGAGTTATGAGGGCACAAACTTCACACTATATTGAAAAAAAAACAGGAAAACAGTGAATTAGGATTTCTCGTTCTGCATTTGGTGGCCCTGAAAAGGCAGTTTTTAAAATTTGAAAACAACAGGAGGAACGGAAGACAAATCTGGCTGCGTCGATGGGTCCCAGACGTGAAGACAGACGAATTTCTCCAGGATGTGGCTGCGAGAATCTCGGGAACCGGGATGTTGTGGCCCTCAGCTCACGTGCAGTAACCTTGACGTCGTCAACACAGTAGAGGTTTGTATCTTCATAGGCGTTAAGGACGATTTCACTTGAGCCAGGTTGCGATCATTCTTGCAGAGGTTTCACCAAAATCTCTTTTGTAGGGAAGAAAGAGTTGATTACTACCTCTGTAGAATTCATTGTTATTCATTGGATGTAGAAATGCAGTGCACGTACAGGGCACAGAAGTCGTTCTGGCTCGTCACCGATTATATTTGTATGTGCGCTGGAATGATGATCGGTTGTGACGGTTTCCAAGGTTTTTTGAGTCTTTGCACGAAAGGAAGATGTTGGGAACAGATGAGCAGCTGTGAGGTTGGGGTAGAAGAAGCAGAAAGCTCGGGTTGATGGATAAAGCTTGAACTTCGCTGCAATGCAAGCTGCAGAAAGGGTTGTCGGGATATTTATGCTGCTGTTGAGGAGTTGTTCACAAGGTTCCATCGGTGCCATCATTACAGAGTATACGACCATCAAAAGATCCCAGTCTGGAAAGGCTCAGCGAATTGTTGGCAGTTTGATTAAAAACATTTTTAAAAGTGAGGAGACACGAAAAGTGTCGAGGGTCTGCCTTGTCTGCTGCTTTAAAGACAGAGTTTAAGGCTGAACGGTAAACCAAAATAGTGGATACTTTAGGCATACTTTTAACAGATGGTGAAAAAGACCAAAAGTTGGGGGATCAATTGGCTCGACTTCCTTCCGTTACACCAATGAAACCATCTTTTCCAATGACTGTGGTTCTCAGATGGCTTGTTCCTCAAGAATTCCTGCCTCTTTGAAGAGTCCGATGATGGTAGCCACCCGTGTAGCTTCAGAGCACTGGAGTCTGGGTGGAACTGGGTTTCCTTTCGTTGTAATAATTGACCTGGAATGTTTGGTAGTGTTCTTGGGTTGTCAATGTGTAGGTCCAGAAGTTGAGGGAACCATGGTGCACAATGGCCAGTTCGGGGCTATTAGGAGGCAGAGTCCCTGGGATGACTTGATTTTGAGGAGAATCTGTGGTAGAAGGTTGAATGGTAGGAAGAGGTAGCCGTTAAGGTTCTTTCAAGGGTACATTAGCGCATCCACTGCCCATGCTTGGTCATTGGGGACTGAGCAGATGAAACGGGGAAGTCTGGCATTGTGTCTCGTGGCGAATAGTCGACCATCGGAGTATCCCATGTGTTGAACAGATATTCGTGGATGGATTTCTTTAGTGCCCACTCCTGAGGAAGCTTGTGGCGAGGGAGAGAGGAGCGTCCTCTATAACGTTCCGATTGCCTGGGGATGTGAAGCTGTAGAATGGCTTTCATTTCTAGAACGTGGATGTGGTCGTGGTCGTGGTCTTGGCCTTGGGTTGGGGTTGGGGTTCATGCAGGGACTGCGAAAGGACCTGGTTGTCTGCCCATGAAAGGAGGGTGTCAAACGGGAAGTCTTCTTTCGTGGCGAGGAAAAGGGTGCTTCGCGGATGATGCCCTCCCAAGTGTCGATGCGGTAATGGTGAAATGGTCTGGTCATCCAACGACTGTACGGGACAAGATTTGCCATGGAGTCCATTTTCCCTATGAGGGAGTTTAGTTTGTTATTTTAGGAACACTGGCAACAGGATTTGGGTGATAAGTAAAATTTGAAGGAAAATGATGGCGAGACATTTTTAACCCATAACCGCCTAGATACGAACGTACGCCTTCAACGCATAACA
>JAHWFP010230029.1:0-15952 GCA_023313725.1 Lithobius niger | reverse complement strand
CCCCTTGTTGGGCTCTCTTTTGCCTCAACAAAACACACAAACGTACACGTTAGCCTAGACGACACTTTTAAGTCATTTGGCCAACATGTGTTAGGTAATGTCTTCGTCAATACGTCTGTGGCGTTTTCACTTGATGGTACGTACTCAAAGTTCAGTACACCTTCAGAAATTTGTTGCCTCAGAAAATGCCACTTCAGGTCAATGTGCTTGCTTCTTTCTGAAGTCACTTAGTTTTGGCAAGACAGATAGCACCTTGGTTATCAACTTGTATGGTGACTATCTTCTACGAATTGTCCCATACCAATTTCATTTGAGAAATTCTTTAACCACAACACTTCCTTCGCTGCATGGCACATAGCGATGTACGCAGCTTCCACTGTTGATAGTGCTGTCGACTCTTGCTTAGCCAGGAGATAGCTGCTCCGGCGAGAATGCAGGTGTATCCACAGTACGACCTTCTGTCTGTTTTGTCGGATGCCCAACCGCGTCAGAGAAAAAACTTGCCTTCAAGTTTGTTTTACGGTAATAGTCCTTCGTTTTCTGGAGGTATCTCAGAATGTGCTTCACTCCATTCCAATGTTCCGTTGTTGGGTCATTGTTGAATTGGCTCATGTATGCCGTGGTATGTGCAAGATCTGGTCTTGTACCGTTTGCTAAATACAGGAGACTTCCGATGGCTTCTCTATATGGCATAGGTTCTTGAGCTGTTGAGTTTTCATCTTTACTCTACTCACTCTTGGTGTACTTCATACCATGGTCGAGTGGGGTTGAAGCTGGCTTAGCAACTTTCATACTGAAGGTTTGAAGGATTTCATCTGCATAAGATCTTTGGTCTAAAGTGATTGATCCGTCCGTTCTTTCGCTCAATCTTGATCGATAGGATCTCTTTAGCTTCTCCTAAGTCTCGTGACTTGAATCTTGTGCTTAACTTTTCTTTAAAGTTGTCGAGAGCTTCGTCATCTCGGGCTAAGACTAGGGTGTCGTCGTAGGCTCCTATGATGATACCTTGCATCAGATTGTAGTACACACATGGGTCTGCGACTGATTCTTCTACTCCTTTAAGAAATTCTTTCGAAACAAGACTTCCATGCTCGTCCTGATTGGTGTAGTCCGTAGAGGCTCTTCAGTAGCCTACTACGTAGTTTTCTTTACCTTGCTTCACGAACGGTTCTGGCTGTTCCATGTACGTCTCTTCTTGAAGGATTCCGTTCAAACTTTGAACTTTCCATCCAAGTTCTACAGCAATAGCTATAAGCGTACTTATGGATTTAAGCTTTATGACCGGAGAGAAAGTGTCTTTGTAATCAATGCCTTCTTTCTGCATGAATCCTCTCGCTACTAGCCTAGCTCCGTAGCGTTCCAGTTGACCATCTTGAGTGAATTTCTTCTTAAAAACCCAACGGGATTTTATCACCTTCTTTCCTTTTGGCCGAGGAACGAGTTCCCATGCTTGGTTTTCTCTTAGGCTGGTCATTTCTTCTTGTATTGCTCATTTCCAGCTTTCAGCTTCTAGACCTTCTAAGCTATCTTCCAGAGTTTGAGGTTCCACGTGAACTTGCTCGTTGATTGCGTTACACTACAGTTGTCAACAAGTTTAGACGGCCAGTTTTTGAGCCCCGACACTTTGCCCGATTTCCCGTACCTTCCGTAATGCTAGGAAAAGTGCCTCTGGGATCACCAGCAAGAATTCCCTCTTTTCAGCCTGTCGAAGAGATCTGATGACTGGTCTTTCGACTTCTGTAAGTGGCTGTTCCGTACGGTCTTCGTCAAAGCCCAAGAAATCTACTTCTGCTGTATTTTGGGTCTTCCCCTGATTTAGGAGTTGCTCTTCAATTTCGCTGGCGACGTCCTCGGTCTCCGCAGGGATGGTTGTGTCTTCTTCACCATGTTGTGCGTTGGGACATCTTCAGCATTTTCTTCTTCGATGAAGAGTTCCAAAATATCTTAGTGGGCTTCTTTCTTTGAGGCTGTCAGTAGACTTCTTGAACGGGAAGATGTCGGGAACTCCTTCAGGATAACCGATGAACTGTTCTAACTGCTCGATGATCGAGCTTCCCTTTCGGCATGTGGCGTCCAAAAACATCCCATGCTTGACATCCAAAAACTTACGTCATCTTCTTTTTGATTACACAAAGATGATGGAGTCTTTCCTTGGACAGCTTTAGACGGGCACAAGTTTCTCAGTTTACATCAGAGTTCATACTCGTATCTAAAAGTGAATATCCCTGTAACATTTTTACACAGCATCAACTGCCCACTCGGCAGGCCTGGCATCATAACTACATTTTTCTCAATTTTTAGTTTTTTTTTTTAAAAAAAGGACAAGAAGATATCGGCAAAGCGAGAGGAACAAGACCACACGGATCATTCTAAAAATGAAAAAAAAAAAAAAAAACGATTCATAAAAAACGGGTTCATTCTAAAAATAAAAATCCATGACTATCACCAACTTTTCACCAATTTTCCATGACTATCCCCGACGTATTTCACATTCCCGACTTTCCAGGTCGGTATGAGCCCTGTACAGGCTGTGTTCGCTGCCTCTGCCCACTGATGTTTTGGTAAGTTTGAGTGAATTAAAAGACACCTCGTCATGTCTAAAAATGTACTGTTGAATCTCTCGGACACTCCCATTTTGCTGAGGATTTCCTGGTACAGTTGTCTTTTTATTCCAGGCCCAGTTAGGTATTCATAGAATTTTCGACTCTTGTACTCTCTGCCGTTGTCAGAGCGTAGCGTTTTCACCTTGATTTCATGGGTGTTCTCTGCTTAGAGTCTAAATTCATGGAATTTCTCTAAGACCTCGTCTTTAGTCTTCTTAGCATTCACTTTGGCATATCTAGTACGGTCGTCAATAAAAGTTACTAGATAATTTGCTCCGCCTTATGAAGTTGGAGAAATCTTGCCTACTACATTAGAATGTATGACCTGGAGTACCTTCGTCGCTTTGTCAGTACTGACCTTGGAATAGGCGTTGCGAGCTAATTTTTTCAATCTCAAGCTCGTTTGATTTAGCAACTCTTGACAGCTGCTTTGTGTAGGTGGCCAAATCGCTGAGCCATAAATCTTTTTCTTTTTGCTTCGCGATGTGTGCCTTCAGTATTTCTTTTACTTTGTAAAGATGATTTTCCCTCTTCGCTGTAAGGACGATTGACCCATCTTTATCAATGACTGAAGCTTTACCTTGTGCGAATTTCACTTCATAACCTAGTTCTTCCATTCGGCCTATCGATAGCAAATTTCCGTCTAGGTCTGGTACATACAGGACGTTCTCAAGCGTGATGTTGTATCCATCTCGGCAGTTTTCTTTCGTCAGGTGCAAAACTGTATTTCCCTTCCCTACAACTTGCATAGTTTGTTTTATTTGCGACTTGGACAGCTGAGTGTTTATTTACTAAATCCAGAAGCTTGTCTTTATTTGAGGACATGTGTTCGGTCGCTGCACTGTCCAGATACCAGGCTGTAGCTACAGTACTTTCGTCGTCTGCAGTACGTAGTGCAATGTCAGGTGGGCTAACAACTTTTGAAGCTTTAGCTACCTTATCTTCGTCGCTGGTTTTTCTTGGATTGACCTTGGTCCTCTCTTCACGGTCGCCATCGTCACTGTGCTTTCTGGGGAATTTTTGGCAATATGACCTAATTTTGAACAACAATAGCATTTGACATACGTTTGCCACTCTTCTCAGATTGCTTCTTTCCGCTAGGCTTGTCATGACCTTCATTTTGCTTTTTGTTGGTTTGATTTTACTTCGTTTTGCTGAATAGGGCCTTTTCTTCTTTAGGCTCTTCTTTTGGCCTACCACCTTTAGTTTGCCATTTTTCTTCCAACAGTAGTTTGCCTTTCACAATTTTAGTTGACAAATTGCTTTCCTGATACTCCAAGTTTAATATCAGTGCTTCGTAGCTTTTGGGTAAATCCATTAGCATGACAAGTGCAATTTCTTTGTCTGTAAATTCGTAACTACAGGCTGCTAATTTACGGTGTACTTCCATTATACAACCCAAGCACGATGTCTTCTCACCGTTTTTCAAGTTTATTGTGAAAAATTCTCTAAGCTGAATACTATGAAGCAGTCCGTATTTGGTATGAATTTCGGCTAAATTCTCCCAAGCTTCTTTAGCACGCATGCAATTGCCGATATCGTCGAGATAGCTATCTTCTATGACTAGGGAAAGAAGTCATTTGCTTTTCGCTCGCTGTCAGCCATAACCTGGTTCAACGGCTTCCCAGATGCCTCTCTACACTAGTGCAGCTCTAGCTCTTATCGACCATGCATGGCAATTTTCTGCATTCAACTTCGGTATTTTGAAATCCTCAGAACTTCTACGGATGCCATATTGCCGTCCTCGGCTTATAGAAAACACAAGTAAAGAAAGTTTTTTTTTTGATCACCCTTATTTTTACGTTCTTCGTTTCGGCCGCAAATTTCGTAAAAAAAATCTTCGTTATTAGAGAGTGATAACGTCGTCACTTTCTTTTATGGTTTAAAAACCATTTAAAAGTTCTTAAAAAATGCTTCATTTGCTTTACTCACTGCGTGGTATCTTCGTTAGCGAGTCGGCTTTACTCACTGCGTAGTAGCGGCGTGGTCGCGCGTTAGGCCTATTTCTTTGGCACCATTTTCTTTGTTTCGAACGATCGGCTGTCTGCCAGACCGTTGAATTTTTCACTATCAAAGTCAACTTACAGTTCCAAAAGCACAGTTGAAACTTGTCCTGGGCCCATAACCTGTTGCTATTTTAGGAGCAGTGGCAACTGGATTTGTGTGTAAAGTAAAATTTGAAGGAAAATTAAGGCTAGAGACCATTTTTAATGTGAGTCCAACATAAACGAATCTACTACGGGAAGACTACAGATCTCTACAAAACGTCTGGATAGGCTATTACAGCATTTGCGTGGCGCTAAGCATATTTAAAAAAAAATTAGCGCCAGAGATCTAACTTCATTAAAACCGCTCTTAATGAGCAATTAGAGGCCAACACTAATTTGGCAAATTGGGCCTCTAAGTACAAATTAGAGGCCAACAGTTTTGGCACTTCGCAACATAGTTCTGTTACAATGCAATTTGGCTTTTGACGAAAGGACCAAACTTGTTATGTGACGTCCTCGATTCTGTCTATTGAGGGCATTACTGTTTAGATGAGGCTCAAGAAATCAAATTGAGCTGATCCATGACGAAGTTGGGGTTTTGGATGAGTTGGCAGGGGCTTTGATCTTGCAGAAGCCAGTCATCCAACTATGCGTTTGCCTGGATTTGATTTTGATGAAGACAGGCCAGAATGGCTTCGACTACAAGCGCGAAGATTCGTGGAGCTGTGTATAGAGCTACGGGCAGGCATTGGAATTCGTAGACCTTGCTGTCGTACATAAAATGCACCGATGAGTGGAGAGGGACATGAAGATACGTATATGGATATCGTCCAAGTCGGTTTTAGGGTTTGACGAATACTGTCCACCGTTTCCATTTTGAAGTAACAGTTTTCCATTTTCCGTTTAAAGGCTTTAGGTTAAAGATGGAATTTTTGGTTAATAACATATCAAACTGTAAACGTTCGGTCGAAGGGGGTTTTAACTTTCCTTGATGGCACCCTTTGTTAGCAGGACTTCGGACGAAAGGTGAGGAGAGACTGAAGGTGCGAATCTCCATGGAGGTGGCGAGACAAGGGTTCATTTGCTGGAGGATGTGGGACGGAAGCCTTGGCGTACAATGAAAAGGATAAGATGATTCGAGGTTTTTTTCCCAGGCATGTAGAAATTGGTGAAGCCATCCTCCTACGGGCACGGACAAAAGAGTGTTTGCATCATTGGTTGTAACGAGGTTTCCGTCTGGCACCTGGGGAAGAGTAGCGACTTCGTCGGTCAGGCGTTAAGCTGCAGTTGTTTCTTGCTCTGCCACAGTTCAATGCTTTGCCACGAAAAGAACTGGTTGCCATTTTGTTTCTATTGCCTAAATGGAAATATACATTACCTGTACCCACCGTACCTCCCCTATTGACTCACCACCTAACACATTGAGAGGAACAAAGATAGCAACCGGCCAAGCCTCGGAGCTATTATAGGAGGAGTGTGCTCACACATGCTCACTTAGGTTACGCAGCTGGACAGCTCTAATCAACTAAAAAACCTCTAGGGAAAGAGGCAATAGAAATAAAATTTAGCCGGTCATCCTGGGGGCGGGCAACTTTCAGTGTTTTTTGAGTATTGGAGGCACCCTCTGTTTTGACGTGTAGCGACAAATTTTTGGGATTAGTTTTGATTAACAGGGTAATGGGACTGGCAGCATTAGTGGAAAAAAAAATCTACCCGAGGTACAGCATTGATGGCTTCCAGCTGACAATTTGAGAGAAGTTTTCATTGGTTGGGATTTCACCGTTTTTTAAAAATTTTGTTGTTTTACCTTCCGGAGTCGGGGAGTCGAATCTGCGCAAGAACAGCGAACACAAGCAGCCTTAGGTCTGAGCGATGCCAGGTGTTAAGAATATTAACGATGCATGCTTCAAATTTAAATCACAAACCGCATCGTTCAGTTGAGAAATTGCACGAAGACACTAATGGCACGCAGGATGGATAACATTGGGTGTGTGGGTGAGCAAACTGGGAAAATATCTCTCGCCAATAACATGCAACAAGTTACTAAACTTCAAAAATACATTAGCGTAAACGATTATAGTGACAACACAGTGCAGCGCCATAGGCAGGAGCAATTGGTACAAAATTATGTAAATAATTTTAAAACAATTGGATATTGTTTGTTTTGAGAAAAATAGCATAGAATTGAATGATTTTAGCATTTATATTACTGAAGTAAGTATTTTGCAGACAGTAAGAAACAGCATCTTTACTACAAGACTCCCGAAAACGGTAAGTTTTTCCAGGAAGATTCGAGTCTGTTCATTCTTAGTAAATCTGTATAATCATCGCAATAACTGCCTTGGCTTGGAACTTGGTTTAATCTCAATAAGTCGATCCAATAAAAACCACCAGCCTTGCTTTTCATGCGCTATCGCTTTTATTATTGTGGGGCATGAAGAACAAAACAACCCTACATAATACAATTATTTTGATACTAAAGCAAGCTTAAAAGATTATACAAAATGGCCTATTTTATTTTTGTTGTGTGCATGAAAACACATTGGAATGTAAACTGCAAAGAAGTACATTTCCTGAGTTAAACAATTGGGATCACAATCGTCAAAAATTGCTATTGCAGTAATTTTTTTTTTGCAAAATAATTATTATTTTTTTTTAATTAAAAGGAAGGGACCAGGATTGTGAGCTAGCTTAGGCTAAATGTGGTGCGTTAGACCTGGCTTTCTCCAGCTCTTAAGCCGTGTGCAGTCGATATCGCTACAACATACTACACAACTGCTAGTATCGTAGTAATAGTCAAATCGAAAACCTCAATAAAACTTGAGACATTGGAAATGACAAGACAATTTTGCCACTCATTCAACTGCAAATTTATGCTTTCGCAGAATGAGAACAATAAATACATGAAACTGTGATATGATGCCACTAATTCCTGAACCAGGCAGGATGAATAATTAGCTAGTCACAACACAATTCCTTGCAAAGTGCCTACAGTAAGCTGCTGGAGAGCTTTTTCTTTTAGTTTGTTCATTGTTAACTATTCAGTCCAAGTCCATTTTTTCTTTTTCCTCTCCTTTTTTTGGGCTGTTGGTCGTTTCAGATGCACTTCCTTTGCTGTTTGCGGGCGTTGTGTCCTTAGGAGGTTCCTCCTTGGGCTTAGGTTTCGGCTTTGTGATAACAGGATTCACAACCGAATCTAGGAGCTGCAAAAAGTAAATTCAAACAAATTTTAAAAACAACCCATATCAATTACACATGTTCGGATAACATTGTCTGATAAAAAGTATTACCGTATCATATTTGGAAGTAACATTAAGGAATGCACTTAATGCGGATTACGCATATTAAAGGAAAGATGCGTTAAGAACTTACTGGGTGAGAATAACAGCTGCGGCAATCGGTAGTCATAATTGAGTATGGGTCAGGTTAACCCAAAATTAATATCACTTACCTTGATATTTCAAGCAAACACGTTAAATATCATGGCTCGAAATAAGCGGCATCACATCGCAATTTGCACCACAATTTTAGACTCTTTCAATGATAAATTGCTATTTGCACATCAGTTTAGCAAAAAGAAATTTGTAACTTAATCCCAATACGAACTGAACTTAGTTAATTTATCATATACGGCAATAGCCGTGTATAATTAAGTATAATTAAAGTCCACTTTCCAGCAAACCTAAAACTACTAATTTCTCCGTTTCTATTCAATATATTTCGACCAAACTTGGCCAGATAGTAGATAGCAACTTTTCTCAACTTTATACCAACTTTTATGCAATTACGTGCAAGAGTAAACGTACGGAGCCACACATAAATTTGAAGTGTTCACTTCTTGTTGCTGTGGTTGTTCTTGTGTGACATAGTTTCAGAAAAAACTACTGCACCTACCTAAAATCTGAAACATGATCTTAGCCAGAAATTTCTCTGGGCTTCATCCTCAGAGGGACCACTTTTTCGATTCGTCCATTCATTCCGGAGTTACGGGTCCCTGAATGATCATTTTGATTGGTTTATATTGTTTTAACCATTGTAATTAGGGAACAATGTCACTTAGCAAAATCCAGATCCATTCTTCGTGCACGTGTTATGTCTTTACTAAAAAGTTGATTGTTGAAGGGCAAAATGACATTTCAGCTAAACGCATATAGATTTATATCAAACTAAACTACGTTGTCAATTTCGAGGCCTCCAGCCTCGAAATTGGCAGCTAGAAACGATAGAATGGCGTATTTATTTCTTAAATGCAGGCTTTCAGAGCCAAGTTGAATTGTTTCAAAGTGGCTAGCATAACCCTTTGTTGTGCGACGCCATAGACATAAAAAAGGAACATGGATTACCAACAAAAATGTCAAGTGTGCCGTAAAAAAAGGGGTTATATGATTGAAGTTACACTTTACTTGTTAAAAGGTAAACGGACAATGCCATGCAAAGTTAAAAAAATGGTTCTCGGGCACACACAGTTGAAAAATCGATGAGGGATGAGGCTTTTTTCTTTTGTAATTTTTATGCAGTTGGAGGTAGCCTAAAAGGGAAAAAAAATTTTTGCGCTCTGAAGTTAGTTTTCATTGGAAGTTGACTTTTATTAAGCCTAAAGCATACACATATTGTGTCTTTTTTTTTTGTTGTTGGCTTCATTTTGCCACGGGTTGCCTTTGCGTTTTGTAGCTTAAAGCTTATTTTCAAAACAAACATTGCAGGTTGCATAAATGCCTTTAGCATTTGCACCTTTCTCGAGGTTATCAGTGGTACGGCAATTCAAGCTTACTGTACATAAACAATGATAAATTTGTTTTTATGAACACTTTCTTATTCCTTTACACAGTATGAACGTACGTATTTATACGTCTGCTACGTAGTGGCCCAAATGGAGTAACGACGTATATATACGTCGTAGCCTTTAAAGGGAAGTGCGGGTCGAAAAATGCAATTTTCGGCCAAAATATCGACATGAGAAAAGCTGAAATTAACTACCTACGTGTGCATCGATTTCTGTAAATAAAATGTTGTTTCCGATGTCTATAATTTTATAAAAGGCACTTTCGTTGAATGTAGTCTCACTAAAAACTGTAAAAATGTTGTGTTCATTCGTTTTTTCGGAAGTTAGAAAGCAAAAAAATGGTCATTTCGATCAGCGGTAGCGATCGAACCATTTCACTGGATGCCGCCATCTTGGATGCACTGAAAAGCTGGAATTCCTCTCTATCCAATCAGACGGAATATAAGAAGCGGTTTTTGGCTGTCTCAAGCTACCTTTCCAAAGCAGTTGAAGATGCGTTTCCTCGTTGGCCAGTTGGCGTGCTCTCATTGGCTAACGAGCGATTTTACAATGGTTGCCATGGCACGCTTCGGATTTCACGTGAGCCAAGATGCGTGAGTGTTTGCGTTCAGTTCGTCGTTGAAAATTACGAAAAAGATGAAGTTTCACTGCATTAAAAAATTAAATTGGCAGCTACGAAGGAACACTATCGCTTTATCAGGTGGGAATAACGTTTTGTAGCCCAACTAACACCGACTTTCGGACGCGTTTTTTCAAGATGGAAATTACAATTTTTAGTTCATTACCGGCCGTAATTTTATGAAATGGTTCTCCAAAATTGTTGAAGCCGTTTATCCTATTTTTTTCTCTGCACCTTAATGAATATATGTTGCGTGCGCGTAGCAAGTTTTAGAACATCGTGTCCAATACGTTTCCAAGAATAAATATTTCGTTAGTGCCTCATTCAAAGCAAACAACAAATCAAAGAAAGTGATGCGGCGGTGCCCGAGAACCATTTTTTCAACTTTGCATGGCCCAAAAATTGATGATTTTTAATTGAAATAATAAAATGTACAGTTGAGAAAATTGCAGCTGCTTAAGTGCTGTTGCGCTTTACCAATCATATATTTAAAACGTAAAGCACAATAGCGCTTAAGCAGATGCAATTTTCTCAAATGTACATTTGATTATTTCAATTAAAAATCATCAATTTTTATCCCCGTGCCTTTTAACAAGTAAAGTGTAACTTCAATCATATAACCCCTTTTTTTACGGCACACTTGACGTTTTGTTTGTAATTTCTATATTAGGTGACGCATTTTTTAGACGATACGACAATATTAATACAAAGAATGTTTAGAAATCGGGAAAATAACAATTATGTAATTTATATATCAGAAAATAGCATTCTATTGATGGCTAAACCATAAAGCAAAAAGAAAAACAATTTTAAAGAAAAAATTTGTTTTTACTTATCCTAAAATACTTAACTTTTAGTTTTCCATAATAAAATGTCTACGGCGAACGTCGCTCGCTCTATTTGGTTAACAACATAGACAGACACAACGTACTCGGCTTTGAACCACTCATTGGCTTTTTTCTTTACTACAGCGTACTTTGCCAGTTAGCTTTTGGGAGATTACGAATGTTTAGTGAACAGGACAGGCAGTAAGGAACTGGCCCAAAAATGAAGATTCTACCAGAGAACTTGTTCTTGCAGGAGAATCTAAGTTCTCCGAGTAGAATCCAACGACGCTGTGTTAACTAGTTTGGGATGTCCCCCCTGCATACGGCACGTTTCTTCCTTCATTTACATCAATTATACACTTTATTTATTCAATTTCTTGTCTAATCACGTCACTTCCGGTCTCTTTCCACCTCGTCTCCATGCGCCTAATCACCACTGTCTTTTGCCGACCTGGTGACTCCCTGCGCCAGAGGAGGCGGGCGGGTCCTGGAGTTAACACAGCATCGTCGGTCATGTCGGCCGTCCAATTTTGAGGCCTATACACTTTGCACCATACGGTTTAAAACTGAAAGATTAAAGCGAAAAGCAAGACCATTTCATTTTGGTTCTCGACAACGATTGAATATATTAATGGAGCCGCCCCGAAACTACTACGACAATGTTCTTTCTCCGTGCCCGAGCATCGTTGCATCTTGTTCGAGTGAGCTACAAGACGGGTTTTGTGAGCAGACGGGTAGGTTTGGCCGGACTCGGAAGTGACTGGGGAATTCGGGCGAGTACGGGTAAAAATAATGTTAATGCAATATAACTGTATGTAACTGTATATAACTGTGTCACTGAATAAGTTATTAAGTTATTTGATTTTATTATTTCACATGCACAAAGGCGTATTTATTTATTTCACATGTACAAACGCGTATTCCAACCATTTTTGCAGGAAAGAATCATATGCAATGTAAGTGTATGGACTCCGGAACAAGGGATACGCTCAATGAGGGAAAGGAAGCAAACGAAAAACACCGTTTTCTAGCCAGGGTACGCAAAAACACATAGACGGGATACACCCATTCCGTAACAAACACATGAGGAAGGAAATCGTCCCAGTGTTTTTAACGGTGCATCAAACACCACCCGTGCGTAGCACGGGCTTCCGCTAACACATACATATGCAAACCTATTTACGTTACTTTTTGGACTTTATGTCAAACTGCCTGAGCGGGGAATCGAACCCACGACCTTTAAAACCAAAGACTTAAGTCCGAGATCCGTGTCAATATGGATCAGCGGTGGACCTCGGCCTTTAGTTTTAAAGGTCGTGTGTTCGATTCCCCGCTCAGGCAGCCTGACATGTGTAAGTCCAAAAGGCAACGTAAATAGGTTTGCATCTGTATTTATTTAGTTGTTCCTCCACTGAGGGCGAGAGAGGGGTTTTTGACATGACACAATCGACACGAGGCACGGGAGGGGTGGATGGGGCTGGGCTCAAACCCGGGTGCCGGCACTTAACAGTAAGGTCACGTTATAACATAGTAGCCTAAACAATAGTGTATTATACGACGCGCCATGGCTGTTTGCTGTGACGTGCATATCACGTGACTGGGCTAGCCCGCTCGCCCTCTTGAAGCTTCGTTTGTTTAATCCTCCGTTACAATGTCTCCAATGCCCATTTATTTATTTTACGTGTATAAAGGCGTAACTTTTATTCTCCTGTCCAATACTAATAAAGTTCTCTGGTAGAATCTATTTTTCCTTCATGAAATCTTCCTCACTGTGTTAACTGGTTTGGGATGACTAGATTACTTAACTGTGGCGCAGTTCACCATACTAATTCCAGTGCCAGCTTACCCCTCGGCCACCACCAACCACCAAAAAACCACTAACCTTAACCCTGGTGCAACAGGCACCTCCCACCGTCCGTCACCTACCCCAATCAACCCAGCAGCCCCTTCTCTGCATCCTTTGTAGCAGAAAGCCTGCCAGGCTGGAGTCCGTCTCCTTTTGATAATGGGCCTGGAACACTGAAGGCGTCGCCCAGTTTGCCACTGACATAATTTGGCCTGGTGATGCTCCACAACCACCCGCCGCAGCGGCCAGAGAAATTTTCTCCTGGCGCTTGCATAGCAGGCAACGAAAACGCCTGTCCCTGGACAGAATCGGGAAACCCTGGTTTCCTCAAAATAGCCTGTGCCCATTTAACTAAACAAAAACCACCGATCCCTGGCGCCCTGGGATCCCTCTACTCCTGTATCCACCACTTTACCCCTCAAAGCTGCGGATCCGCAGCCTGGCCCACCTGCCGCCCCTCCGGGGTAGTGGAAACGCATGTCTGTGAGAAATTAAGTCGTCTGACAACCGGTGTTGCCTTCTTCATCGCCGATGCCTCCTGCAATGCTTGCCTGTAGTAGAACTCCAAATAATTCGCCCAACGTGGGCCGGCGTGCTCCCGACTCTAGCCTTAACTCATCAGCGTAGGTACACATTAAAAGCCCTCGTCGCGTCTAATTCACATTCAGTAGCGCCTGAATTTGTAACGTCGTAGCATCAACCACCACTTGAGATAACTGCTCTTTCCAGCTGCTGCTAAAATCAATCGGGTCCATGGCACATACCTGCAGCGCACGTAACAACGGCAACAAAACCGCAAAAAAATTAGCTTGCAATTTTACTAGCATCGAATCCACCATATTGTACGCTCGTTCGTTCCCTCTAGGCAATGCCGGCGTGCGTGGCGGCGCAAATTCGCCCAACCGCGTCGATTCAATCATGTATCTATCAGTTATAGGTTCACGTTCACCCAACGACAACCATCCATCCTTGTGCTCCAGCCACCAATTCAACGCGTCACCATATAATGTCCATACCGGTGCCTTCTTCCCAATCGCACCCGGTAAACAACCACTTCCACCACCATCCTCGTTCTGCACTTCCACTCCCAAATTCGGTTGCCGCAGCAATCTCTCACTCGATTCATCCTCACCCCGCCACAGGCCTACCCGCCCGGCATCCAAATCCTCCATACCAATCAAACACTCGTTATCGCCATAATCCCGCACCGACTCGTAAAACAGCGACCGTTGCTGCCCACCGTCACCAACCAACGCGCTATCATCGTTATTAAAACTCTCCTGCCTACCTAAGCCTTGCAAATAACCATTAAAACTAGATTGTTGCCTTACCTCACTTAATGCACGCTGCATCTCTTCACTTAATCTGCGTGGCAATTCAGCAATCGAATCAGCTAGGCTGCCCCACAGAACCACGTGTTCCTCGGTCCCAGCAACGGCGTTAGGCCTAACGCCGCCGCCATCATGGCTAGTCTAGTTTTCTGCACTTACGACCGGCAATCCACCAATATCCTCGCTGTTCTGCAGATAGTTGACTGATGGTCGCCGATTTAGACTTGTCCTTTGGCATTCTACGTTCGTTGAAGCAACCACTTCTATTAGAAACAGTAGTGTCTGATCGCAGACGTCTCTTCACATTGTCACAAACACTACCGCACGTGCCGACGGCAAAAGTTACAGTGGTGATTAGGCGCATGGAGACGAGGTGGAGAGACCGGAAGTGACGTGATTAGACGCAAAATTGAATAAATTAAAGTGTATAATTTATGTAAATGAGGGAAGAAACGTGCCGTATGCAGGGGGTACATCCCAAACTAGTTGACGCGGCGAGGAGGATTTCTATGAAGGAGAAAGAATTATTTTAACCACTGTCTCTTCATCCCCAATCGCATAAGCCAATTCCGGACAACAAATGGACGATGTGTGCAACTGAAAGGCGTATCCACTATCTGAGAAAAGCATAAAACACCTAACTTCACCGCCACATAAATTAGTATTAGATTTCAACAACTGTTCACACACAGGAATAAAGGTAGTAATGACGAGTGGTTTTAACTCCAAAGTCAGGACTTGCCCTAGAAGCATGACCTGTCAGGCTGTAGTCCCAAATACGAAAAGATTAATTCGTGACACTGAAAATTCCCCGTAAGATATGGACTTGGTCAAGCCGGCTCAGGTGTCACAAATGGAGTGGCAGCACGAGCCTTCCTTTTTAGCCATTCAGTTCGTGATAGATTCTATCATCAAGCCGTTTTAAATCTCTAATACTAGTTTGGTCTGTATTGGTATTGTAAAGTGTTAAGTCCCGTTCTGGAATGATGGGTACCCGAGAAGGACTAGCAGACTTTGCCTGTGTCTCCAAAAATTCTGAGAAGTTCTGGTTGATGCCACAATACTCCTTGTAAAGACATTGAAGTGAAACCTACTCACGTTTTTCCGAAATTAGTATCCCAAAGATCCGTACGTTAACCCGAAACCCAGTGCAAATCATTGCATTACAATTTATTCCATTTGTAAAGTAGTCCAGCCAAATGGGTTAACATATTTGGCAAAGCTGTCCTTCCTCATTTGTAACTATTAAACACATGTCTTGCCTTTGACTGGAGCATGAAGCCCAGTGGGCTCCACTACAAGCTTCAGGATTACTGCATTCGTAAAGAAGAGGAAAGTTCTTGATAAGCATCCCAGTCGGGGTTAGTAGCAAGTAAGTAACAACTTTAGCTGCATGTAACAACTGATTTCACAAGGCTGAAAATAAGAACCCTGGAAGTGGACAACATATCTCACCTCTCGCTCCTTACGAATTTGCCCAACTAAAACGGGAGGGTTTTGGTGTAGAGGCACTCGAGCGCACGCCTGCAATTGCCTGTCTAACCAATCTTGCTTCTCCAACACTGCTTTGTGCACCTGTAAAAAAAACAAAAAAAAACATTCCATTATGAATGTTTAATCAATATTATCAAGTGATGCTCTCGCAGAGCAAGTCTTTTGACTACAGTACGCACCTTTTCCATCTCTTCAGATGTTATGTGTTCGTATCTTTCATCTTTATTCTTAAACATGTCCACTGCCTTACGGGCCAGCTGTAAGGCACCTGCTAATTCTTCGATGGCTCTGGGTCGCTCTTCATGCTCGCGCCGCCTATCTTTAACAGGCTCTCCGTGTTTCTAAAAACCAAAAAAAATCAGAAGCTTGCACATTCATTTAAAGGTTAGTAAGGTGGGTAGGGCAGCACCTAACTGATAGCAGCCAGAAAGAACCAGATTTTACAACACAGTTAAAATTAA
>JAHWFP010230028.1:15539-27390 GCA_023313725.1 Lithobius niger | reverse complement strand
ACGGTTTTGCCACTTGGGTAAACAGCGAAAGTCTTAGCGCATTGTTGCCAATCGCCATTGTCTTCCTTAATTTGACCATTAAAGTTCTATTGCCTTCCGTTCGCTTATCCTGCACGAACATTTTAGTGGAAAAAAATAATAAAAATGAAATCTTCATGCCTTTTCTTCTGAGGAAATTTTTTTTTTTTTTTTTAATTTTGCTAGGCGTATAATTCTACTTACATTATTAATGAAAACTTATTTACGGCACGTAAAACACACTACAGAGAATAACTAAACTAAGTTACGTTAGGCAACTTGGTTCAGTATGAGATGTGACAAAGATACGATTTGAGATACAGATTTAGTCCAAGAAAGTTTCCATTTTAAAACTGCGTACATTAACGAGAGCATTGCCTTCCGTTAACTTTTTAATGCGCGTCATACTGTTGTTGTGTGCACTTTAAACAAATAAATAATATTGACTTGGTTCAATCCAGCGATGCGATAAAAAGCGTTCTAACTGGAGTGAAGGAGCCCCAGCCATTCTGAATAAGTTATCGTATTCGAAAATAGGAGAACTCAATCAGACATTACGTCCTACAACTAAAATAGTTGACACGTTAAACAGCGCCCAAAAGCATGCGTATGACGCGCCCTTTAATTAATGATTGAATACAGTGACGTGCACAGGAGGGGGGGGGGGGGGGCATTGCCACTGCCTTTTCGGAAAAAAATGCCCTTTTTGGCCTTTTTCTAAAAATAACATGCTCTATTTTGACTTTCTGAACCGATAAACGCTGGTGCTACTGCCAGAGAAAGGGCCTGTAGGCCTAAAAAAGGGTAAAAAGAAGGCCAGGAAAGGGGCAGAAAAGAATAAAATAGAGAGACAAGCTTAAAAAAGGTTAAAAAAAAGGACTGATGAGCCAAAAAAAAAGATCTCCAGGAAAAAAAAAACAGTGTGCTCTTTTACAAAAGTTGCCCATTCCCTATTGGTGGTCTGCGCAGTTGTGCACGCTACTGCTTGAATATACCATATGATAGACATTAAGCCTTTTCGCCAGTTTGGCAGATCGTTTAATTAAACAGGAAAAAAAAATTTTTTTAATGCAAAAGTCCAAAAGTGGTTAGCATTAATTATACGTTCACCTGTGAGAACGTGAAATTCGACAGTGATCTGTTTTTTTGTTGTTTTTTTTTTACCTCGTATACCATGTCACTGTCTTGCATTATAGGTGTTGGAGTTTTATGTACGGAAGCAGTTTTGCAGTTTTACTTGCAGTTTGCAGTTTTGTTTACTGAAAAGTGGCGTGTAATATGTTGGCTATAGAGGCGTTCATAACCTGACGACGAAAAGAGTTAACTCGACTCTGGTTTTAATTCATACTGGTTTTACTTGATTGGCCTATACATTCTTGCATTTAATTCTATCGCTCGCCTGCCCGACCCCTGCCGCCTGCTTGCCTCTTTGACGTAATATGTTCTATCAATAAAGTTATCTTAATCTTTTATCTAAATATCTTCTCCGACTATGACTGGTGACAATTAATACAAAGTGATAATTAAAAACCATAGGCGACTATAGTTACATTCTTTACGATTACGAATTCCTTTTGAGTGGCACAGTTCATGAGACCATTCATTAAAAATGCTAACAATGATAACAAGAGCAAGAAAGCCGAAAAGATTCATTACAAAATCTCGAAAACTGACGTAATATGCAAATATATATAAATAATATAAATATGAAATGTCACGTCATAATCCCCTGATCAGTCTTAAAGGGACATAAATCCTTCCGGTATGTCGTGAGACTAGCGTTTGAAACATTTACACACGTTACAGCTAATTAAAGACGGGAAAGCCAAAGGCTCACAAAAAATAACAAAATAAACCGATGCAAACCTATTTACGTTGCCATTCGGACTTATATGTCAGGCTGCCTGAGCGTGGAATCGAACCCAGGACCTTTGAAACCAAAGGCCGTGTCAGTATGCCTCAACGGTAGGACCTCGGCCTTTGGTTTCAAAAGTCCTGGGTTCGATTCCCCGCTCAGGCGGTCTGACATCGTCCAAAAGGCAACGTAAATAAGGTTTGCATTGGTATTTTGTTATTTCTTGTGAGCCTTTGGCTTTCCTGTCGTTAATTAACATATAAGTCCAAAAAGGCAACGTAAATAGGTTTGAATCTGTATTTGGTGCGAGCTAATGTCGAAAAATCATCTCGCACGAAAGTCAAAACAAGAAAATGCCTGTGTTGGCAACATTTACACACGTTTGAACTAATGTCGCAAAACTGAGTCATGAAAGACAGTTACATGGATGCATGTTCCTTTAATCTTAGATTGTTGCATGTACAGCTTCCATATACAGCATTCAAATTATGCGTCACACAGTAAACCACGCGCCAAAAAGCTAACCATGCTCGTTCGGGATGGTGACTGCAAACTAACAGTGAAACGAATCGAATATCTACTAATCACAAGCGCGGTAAAAAAAACAAAAAACAAAGGGGAGGGGGCGTTGCATTTATTTGCATCAATTCATCGTATCACGTGAGCGAGTTTGTATTGCATTTCGGTGTTATAATGCTACAATTGGTTTCAGAAATGGTGATTAAGGGTGCGTTTATGCAAGTACTCGCCTCTGCATTTTCTCGCAGCTAGAAGCTTGAAATTATTTGAAACTCCAACATGGCGGCGGTTTTAGCTCTGCCAGTTCGCAACGACACGAGTCAATAATTGAGTTTAGAAGCGATTGGAAAAACTGTTTCGTCAGGAGGAAGTCTTTATCTTACTGGTCACGAATTATAAGACTGCAAGCATACGGATTTGGCTAATCCAGGAAGCGTTGTCACCATGGCAACGACACCTTTGCCATCGCGATTTAAATTTCAGCTACGAGAATGCAAAGGCGAGGTTTGCGTAAACGCGGCCTCAAGCTTCTCAACCGTATCTTCACCAAGTACGAAAATAAGACTCGCGTTGTGCTCCGAGTATGACTGTCTTGTTAGTTTGTTGTTGTCACGTGAACGAGACGAGTGGCCGAGTCGTTTTGTTGACGGTTTTTGCGTTAAAAACACTACGACGTGTGGAAACCTTTGCTCGATCTAACCGGGTTAATTTTTCGAAGTTACCGCCCCATTGTCATTGGTGTTTTTGGTTGAATTTTCAGAGTGATCTTCCACCATTTTGCACGTCGGATTAATTTTGTGTATTTGGCAAAAAAAAACAGGCATACAAACTGTGTGTGGAAAATTTAAACTGAATGAATAGTGAATATAGTGAATGAATAATGAATAGTGTGGTCAGAAGCTATCGACTGAATACTTGCAAACATTCATGCACTGCATTCATGCACTTAGTGGTGTGCATTATTCCGCTGGTAATTTTTAAATAGTAAGGGATAAAATTACGGTAAACAGTTTAATTCACTGGCCAAGCATTGCTATAGTTTGTTTCACATTAGGTTTGCAGGAAACTGACTGTATGACGTCACGTTTCCTTCCACTACGAGTGCAAAAAAATCACTTAAATATCCCATTCTGTAGGGATAGATCTCCTTACGCTATAAAATGGTGCATCGGCCGGGAATCGAACGCGGGCCGCCCGCGTGGCAGGCGAGCATTCTACCACTGTCTTGTGTATTACATGTATTACTTTTGTGTTTGTTCCTTTTTATATTAACCGGCCGAAATGTGTAATGTCTATGTACATTGGGCAAATTATCATTTTGAACATGTTATTAATTGCTGTTCTCGTTCAAGGTTCCCATGAGCAAGCCACACTAATTTTAAATTCATTTTGTTTTCTTACTATTCCATGGATGTCCGATTTTCAACCCACTAGCGGTGTACGGAGCCACCGCAAAAATACTGTTGGGGGGAGGGGGCATTCTGTAGGGATAGATCTGAGATATGCTAAGTCTCTCGTCAGTTAACTCTGGACGACCATACATTACTTCCCACAGAGCCTTGCTGCCCGGATCTGTTTCTCAGTTTGTCTTCCCTCCAAAGAACAAAAGATTGTATATTGTATTGTACAGCAACAATTGCATTGTAAAATTCCTTTTTTGTAACCATGAGCTCACCATGCCTACAACAATGTATAGCATAGCACCCTCTTTAACAATGCCGTGGCATCCCCACTCTAAAACTGTCATTCCATTCCCAGCTGTCAAACTAGTAAGTTAACCTTTCGAAATTAATAATTAGAAATTCTTCCCCCCCTTTTCCTCCACTAGTCCCAATTTTTGTCAGCATGCCCCCAAAACATCACTTGTATTCATCCCCATCTCATTAGTTGCTTTGTAGCAGATTAGGCAGTGGCAGGCGAGTCTCTTAACCATCAAAATCCTGAACAATAAACATCATAGCCCTAACTCTACTTTGCAATTCTTTCATAAGTAATAATTCTGCCCGTAGTCCAGCCCTTGACGCTATAACTCGTAGACTCTAAGAGTAACTGGGTATAAGTGTGATAACCAGATATTTTTGCATTCTTAGTGCAAGAATACGTGGCGTCATACAGTCAGTTTTCTGCAAACATAATGTGGAACAAGCTATGGAAAGTCTGTAGCCGTATATCTAAAATGAAAAGCGACAAAAAAAAATCAAGGAATAATGAAAAGGAGCGGAAATAAACTTAATCGGCGCGTTACTTTAAAAAAAAAATCAGGCCCGTAAAACGTGCTAAGTTTCTTTTTACACTTGCACCGACCTATCACTTCGTATTTCTATGCTACATTTTCCGTGCTTAACTCTTGTGTGTTTAATAATGCCAAGCAATAAAACAAGAGAAAAACGACAATTAAAAAAAATATATATAACAGCCACATTTGTTTCGTGCAATAATTAGCAAAACAAACCAAATTAAAACAACGGAAACAACCCTTGCAAAAAGCTTACAGTCGCGTGATGCTAATTAGTACGAAACTCGAATTAAATAAATATATATATATATATATATAAATCCGGTATTTTATTTAATTTAAAGAGAACCGTGATAAAAATAATAACGGGTTCGCAGTAAGAGTGTAAAATGTCGGTAAAATATTCAGTAACTACCAACAAAACACAACCAGGACGCATTTCATTTATCGAGTAACTGTAAAAAAAAAAAAGGCCTCAAAATTCGATTGTTGGCGGCGGAACGAGCGCTAATCTCTTCTATCCGTTTGTATGACCCAAAAGAAGAAGAAAAAAAAATTAAATAGAAGCGATACCCGTATGTTGGATCGTCTATATGAGTGTCAGAGAGTGGTATTTCATATTGCTTTTGACTTACGCTGGCCACACCCCATCGACACGCAATGTCCATATCGATCGGGGCATTACGCTCTCCACACGTCCTGCCCTGCCTTCTTCTATTCTGTAACACACAGTAATTTTTTTATTTTTTTTATTTTTGTTTCCCGCCGGTCAGCTCGAACCGAACGTGTCACGAAAATCCTTGTCTTGCTGTTGATTTGCCAGCAAGATGGAAAAAATACATATATTGGAAAACGATATATGTGGAGCGTGTGGAATGTAACATATTTGAGGTGGTTTACCGCTGATAGTTGATCTGCACGTGTGGTATTATTCGATAATTTTACTGTCTTGGTTTTATCATCTTGTTTATAATGCCAGATGTTGTTCCTTTGAAAATATCACTCGATCCTATAGTTTAAGAATAGATCACTTTTCTCAGTCACTCGTAGCATTATCGAGCTGATAAAAAAAATGTCCAGTTCGGAAAGAAATTCGTGATTATCGAAAAATTATCGGCGTAATACCCCGAGTTTTTCTACGACATTGATAATTTGTGTGTTTTAGCACGAAGTTCATTCGGTCTCGGGTCGACGGAAATTTGTTGGTAAGGATACGACACCAAAGTCGACAAAACGTCGCACGACAGGACATTTTGTCGAAACCTGTCTCAACGTGCTGCAGACGTCTCCAAAACCAGAGAAATGATCTGAGCGCCATACACTGGATGCGACGTTGTCGCGAAACGTCTTCAGGCGTCTCACGACAACAAAGCGAAACTCCTTCTAGTTTCGTGTGACGGGATCTCGCGACGTTTCGTCTTGCAACGACGTTTTGTCGACTTTGGTGTGCGGCCACCCTAAAGGCCCTCACGCACACAGCGGCCAGGTCGCTGCGGCCACCGAGAATGCTTACGGCCACCGAGAACGCGCACTTGGACGCAGTGGCCAGCCTGTACGTCGCCGTTGACCACTGGGATCCCGGGCGGCGTGCAGGCGGCTACAGGGCGACCATACTTGGTCCGGGTTCATTTTTCACCACGTGATCGAGAATTGAAAATGAAAAATGAAAATGAAAAACGGACGTGGCCGCGCGGCACGTCGCTGTGTATTTTGGACTCCACGACCACTGTCCACTGGCCGCTCAGTGCGTGAGCGCTCTTAGGATTTAAGTGCTAAAACGCTCAAATTATACATTTCATAGGAGCACTCGCGGGATTCGGTTGGAGAATTTTTGTTTTTCTTTCCGCAAAACGGATTCCCCTTACCAATTTCGTTTTACGGTTTCGATTTCTATTTACGATTTCTATTTTCGATTTACGATGTTTAGGTTTATGATGTTTACGACATTTTCCTCTATTTGGCATAGCGGTACTGCCCCCCCCTCCCCCCATCACATTTCGTCAACCAACTTGTAATTTCGAATGAAAGCGAAAAATTGCGTCCACAGAGTGAGATAAAGATCTGTGGTTTGTTTTGTCGGCGACCAGACAGAAACGAGTAAAGCTTCGATCTGTATAATTACTGAAGCAGAAAGCTCTGATGTGGTCTTTTCACCGTGGTCTTTTTAGTTTAAGTCAGCATGGTGCTCGTTTTGCGGAAAGAAAACAAAAAACCTCCATATTAACTGCCTCTTGTGGTAGTAGCTAAGGACACGCACACGGAGGGGAAGGCAGGGGTGGCGCAAGCCACTGCCCACATGTCAAAGTGCCCTTTTTATAAAAAAAAAATGGCCGAAATTTGCTGGTGAGCAGTGGTGTAAATGGGCCAAAAACGAGTAAAAAACGGCTAAGCAATGATGTAAAGAGGGGCAGAAAAAGGAAAAATCTAAGAAAGTGGTTCAAAGAGGGGCAGAAAAAGGAAAAATCTAAGAAAGTGGTTCAAAGAGGGGCAGAAAAAGGAAAAATCTAAGAAAGTGGTTCAAAAAGGGGCAGAAAAAGGAAAAATCTAAGAAAGTGGTTCAAAGAGGGGCAGAAAAAGGAAAAATCTAAGAAAGTGGTTCAAAGAGGGGCAGAAAACGGAAAAAATCTAAGAAAGTGGTACAAAGAATGGCAGCAAAAGGTAAAAACACCAAAATAAATAAATAGAGATCCCCTAAAAAAAGTAAATTTCCCCTGCCCTCGCGGGGGCCTGTGTAATTTCACCCGACACTTTCCCTTCTCTCCCTCCCCCATACACACTTTCCGTAGTTTACAATTGAATAAATCCCCTTCTTAAAATGTAAAATGTATAAGCTTCTGGTTGCCCATGGTTTCCAGTCATGATTGCCCATGATTACGTAAAAAATTCGACGTCCCTACAGGATAATAATACACAGTTTTATTATACTGTAGAAACGTCGAATTATTTACTGCACTCATGGAAATGACGAAAAACCATGGGCAACCAGAAGCTTACATATTTTACATTTTAAGAAGGGGACTTCTTGTGAGCTGCGGGAATGTGTAGGAAACTGGGGGAAGAATGGTGAAAGTGTCCCCCCCCCCCCCCCTCATCTAAGTATGTTCTGTATCATAGCATTACAAATTATACACAGTTTTATTATACTGTATTACTAATGGCAACAATGGCAACTTCTTGCCGTGTGGTCTTTCCATAATAGCGATTTGGCGTTCCAATGTTGGCGTCATCACCATGACGGACAGAGTAGAGTGCTAAACCTGAGCAACATGGAAACAGTCGGACATTTCTCTGAGGGGAATATACGGAGCCCGTCTCTCCCCCCCCCCCTTATCCCCCGCCCCTCCCCCCACCCCCCACCCCTTCGTTTTTTTTATTGATTGGTTATTTCCTCCGGCTGTTGCAACGAACCAGCGACCAGCGAAGACGACATTTTCTCGTTTGGCGTCGAACATTCCAGGAGGAAAAGAGGGGTTTAGAGAGAAAAGCTGAGCCTTACAAGGAACAAAGCAAAAAAAAAAACCTGGAAAAGAGAAAGAAAAAGTCGCTGTCAGCTATTTAGATCTGGCGGTCAGGTATGAAGTAGTGTGCTAAACACGTGAGAGAAAAAGGTTTCAAGCATAGGAGTATAGCGGAGCCACCAAAGAATACCTTATACAGCCTAACAGTTGATAACTAATTCTGGTGTTAATATTCGAGATTTACGTTTGATAACAGAAAAAAAAATTGGGGGAGATGGCGCTTCGGTTTAGCAACCATAAGTGGCGCACTGTGTATTTTAATAACCATAATTAATTATTTTATTCACGTACAAGTATACAAATACATTCGTTCACGTACAAGCACCGGCACGAAGCCCCAACAGATTTGTGTGCGCAAGCAAAGTACACATATATTTTTATATTTCAATGAGTTGTTACTATAATGTATATAAGTTTTTTTTTTTTACTGTAATTAGTCTGTACTATATTTAATTTCCGTATTATTTCCATGCACACACAGCTGATAATATATATACACTATTATACTATTATGTGCTATTTTATAGTTAATATGTTAGTGTTGTTGATTTCTCAACTGTAATAGCCGCTTCATTTTTATTACTTTTTTTTGTTGTTGTTGAAATTCAAGTTACCTTATTTTAATTTTACTCCGCATTTCTCTGTGTTGTTTTATATTTCTCAACTCATTTAGATTTTTATTAAATAATAATAGTAATATTTTTTAATTATTATTTCTTATGACACAAGGAAACGTCTGCAGGAAATAAGAGCGCGCGTGTCTTCTGACAGAATTATGAAAGGAAATGTTAACGTTCTTAACTTAGTAAATGTTTGAGATAGGCCCTATATCAAAAATATAGTAAATGTCATGAATAAATACATTTAGTAAATAATAAATTGTAAGTATTACGTTTTCATGCCTTTCCAACGACCAATTTTGCATTTACCTTTTCAGCAACTTGTAGCTGTTTGATACAGAGAAGGTTTCTTGGCAAAGTATGGAAGATATTTCTTTTGCCATATAAATTATGCCGGAATGGCATTTCCAGCAATAATTTAGCTCTTCTACTATTGAAGGTTAACTTGTTACTTATCCACCTTGTTTAAGATTCCAAAGTAGTTTTCAAGCATAATTACGTAATCTCAGTAAATTTATTATACAGTTTTTAATATTCCTAATTCCTTATAAATATCTGAAGGTTTGGTTTACCATCATCTGTTTCAAATAACATTTTTAACAGTGTTATTCTGAACCCTCTGAAATCTTTTAACAACATTATCTGTTGCAAATCCATACAATCCTACTCCGTATCTAACATACGATTCAACCCACTAAGCATAAACAATTTTATTATTTTAAAAATACAAGAGAAATATTTTACACATGAAAAATTAAACCAGTTTTTTATTACAATTGCACTTTCATTCTTTACCATGAAAAGCTCGCATGCCAATAATTTAACATTGTGTGTGCTTCCCATAACATTTTAATTAATTCATTGGGTTGTTTATAACAGATAAATTTTCTATTCCCTTCTAGATCTCGTTAAGATTTAATGGACCCTTCAATAATTTACGACTAACATTTTTTTGTATATATATTCATGTAAAATTATTGAAGATCTCTGCAATACGATAACTTGAGCATTTTTACCGTAATAGTTTCTAATTTTAGGTAAGATTACTTTTCTTTTCTCAGTTCTTGTTGTGGATTTCGAAGTGTTTAGGATTTTTTTTAAAGAAATGTTGTTTAAAGAAACACATGTTCTTCATTTCGGTTACAGTTCGCGTCGTACAATATGCACACAATTCTAACTGAATTTGTGTGCGCGGGGTTAGTCAAATAAATTAACTACTAAGCATGTAATTAGACAGTATATCTTAACCATAAAACGTAGAATACTACTATATACAAACAGGTTAATTTTATTTACATAGCAAATATTTATTTTTTGAATATTTCAATACCTTTTGATTAATTCATTAGGAGTCAATTCTTTATACTTTTTGCAGAGTGTTTTTAATTCTCCGCAATTCTTCTGTATGTGTTAAATTTGTTGGGAATAAAAGTGCTAGATTCCTCTTTCCATAGGAGTTTTGCCAAGCTGGCCCATTAACGACTTTTTATTTCGATTTGGTCTGGCAACAACGTATTTAAAATCAACATTAAAGTAATTTTTGCGTTAAAATATTAAGGCAAGGATTTGTGTAAAAGTATACAAGGACTTTGTGCTCCTTCTGAAGTGTTTTAGAGTTTTTGTTTTGGTTTCCATCGTATGCATAAGACTTTGATAGATTTGTTGAGAACAGTCTGTAAGCCTGGAGGTAGATCCACGTATGTTACATTCATAACGGCAGACAGAAATTGTTAGAGATTCAAACAGTTGTCTTTTAGTTTTATTATTGAACATAAAATTTTAATTTGTTTAATATTAAATTGGAAAAACCTTTCTAAGCCTGATAATCAGATTATCAATATGCGAGACAAATTTCCAATTACTGTCAGTCTCAACTCCTAGATATGTCGGATTTTTCACTTTATCCAGACTTTTACAGTCATACCCCACGTGGTCTACGCAATTTTGTCATGGGCAATAATTTATATTTCTATATCTGGGCTACATTGTGAATGTGATGATTTTTTTGTGCATAAGACAGGACTTTTGCACACTAATGTAAAAGTCATTATCGCTTAAATAGATCATTTTACTCAACATCTAATTGAAGATTTTTAATCATTTGTTTACAGTCATTATCGATTGACAACATAAAGATGTCATCAGCAACAGTTTTCCATGATTCTTCTTGGATATCGTCAATGTCAATTAGGAAGATGAATGGGCCCAAAACAGAGCCCTGTGGAACACCGTATTTCGCAAGTTTTTTTTATTAAGAATTAACATTTTTTCACGAATAACTTATTTATGTGGTTTATCAATGGTGA
Organism: Lithobius niger; assembly: GCA_023313725.1. Lineage (NCBI taxonomy): Eukaryota > Metazoa > Arthropoda > Chilopoda > Lithobiomorpha > Lithobiidae > Lithobius > Lithobius niger. The sequence goes on along the minus strand of JAHWFP010230028.1, from coordinate 16,318 downwards.
TATATTTTTCCCAACGTGTCAAATGCGTTTTGTAAGTCGATCGTGACAGCACCAACATGTTTACCTTCACTTAAAGCACGAGTAATAATGTTGTTATTGATGTTGTGAAGGGTATGTACCCTACAGCAGATTCCTTGGTGATACAAATCTTGCAATTTATTTATGTTACAGAATTTTATTTAGAAATTTTTGAATCCTTGTTGCAAAATATTTTTCAAATATTTCATTGAAAATTGGTAGGCGGCGACAAAGCAACTAGTTTACTTCTTTTTGGGATTTTTGCTGTTGCCCTTTTGTAAATGACTCTAATTATCTGTTTTTTTGTTTTTTTGCCTTCTTATCAAGCCGGAATTCCCGTTTCAATAATTCTGTGTATTAATTTGAACACGAATTTATTGTCGTGATGCTGATTATCGTCATTCATTTATATGTTTTGTGCTCATGAATTTGTATTAAGGAATCTGTTCTGAAAAGTTTTTCGCAAACTTTTAAAAAAAGTGTTTTAAAAAGTGTTTTAAAATTATTTTTTTAGTTGTGTGTCAATATCGTCCATTTTTTTGCCAGTTAATATATTTATTTTATTCCAATCTATATAACCAAGATCATTATTTTTTTTTTTGTGTCTTTGTTTTTGTTTGTTTGTGTGTCCACAGGGGAAATCTCGATGATATTAATTCTATTGAAGTCCGTAGGCTTGGGCGACTGGGCGGTAGGCGACTGCTAACGGTGGTATTTAATTTGTAAGGACCTATTGGCAGATATAGTGACGTCACATTTCT
>JAHWFP010230027.1:12022-31459 GCA_023313725.1 Lithobius niger | reverse complement strand
CTGAGAATTTTTCTGGAGGCTTTTTTCCGCGGCTTATGTACCCATCCAAAGACGCGACATCTCGAAACACGCTTTTAGATCCGTCCGTTAGTAACAAACATAATACATCGGGAAAAATAAAATACTCCAGAAAACTTCAAAACACGATCGCTTTTATTTGGTTGTTCTGTTTGATTTTGGTCATCGTATCACTTGTCGGGCATCACGGCTTGGCCCTCACTTGACCCTTTATCTACGAATCGGGGTCGAGTAACACACATCACCTCGGTCACTTATTTACTTTTGCTGACGTGCAGGGACGAGAACCCATGCTTTCATTCCTCTCTGACATTCTCTTCTCTTCTCTTCCCCCCCCCCCCCCCCCCAGTCGCCCAACACCAACCGAGCGAGTTGGGTTTCATTTCCGCCCCACGTCAAGGCCGAGCTAAGCGATTTCTATGGGGCAAAGAGTTCGGAGTGAAGTGGCTGAAAAATGAGCTCAAATGAAAAGTCGCTACGACCAACGTCAAAACAGTTTCTTTTTCAACAAAATCTCTCTATGGTCGTCGTAGCTGCAAACGACCGTGGGATGATTTCCCCCCATTTCCCTCGTCGGCGCGTTTGCAGTTTGCTCTTGTACTAGAGGGCTGCAATTATTACCACTGCGATGTCATTTATTTCGAGCATGTATCTCGGAAATCAAATAGGAACTTGTGAGGGCATGATTGCAGCATTAAAGTTATATTGATTAAAAATAGACTGAAGATGTAACTCTCTTGTATACGGCCCATACTAGGGGCCTGAGATACTACTTTGTCGGAGTTATGATTGCCTTTGGCTAAGCGGAATCACCACTAGGGCTCTCGCACTGAAACATTCTTATCACCACTTTAGGATTAAGCACTCCTCCCATCCAAAGAGGGAAATACACGCAATAAGACAAGAAAGACAATACCCTTCTTTTTAATATTAATAATAATAAATGGTTATTCGCACCCATTATAGTGAGAATGGAAACGGCAGGGCCTGGGCCACTGATGCCGATCCCGCCTAATTTACTTGTGGGCAAATGGGAAAGTTGGACAGAGATCCGGTCTCTTCAAGAACCTTCGGAGATCCAATCTGTCAAGTCCGCGTTTAAAACTCTGAATGGATGTAGATAGAACAAGCTCAGAGGGAAGAGCATTCCACGGAGCAACAACTCGCACAGCAAGGAAAAGTGAGCAACAACCTTGTCAAAGGCTTTATAAGTTTGAGTGAATGGCGGCGAGTTTGATGCACCGTCAATAACTCGAAAAAAGGGACATCAACAGGCATAAAACCTAGAATGAACCTAAAGGTTAACACCAAATCAGCCTTAAGTCTTCTCAGCTTGAGGGTAGCCAGTTTAAGTAGCTCCAAACTAGCCAGGTACGTCATGTTATTGAGACCCACCAATGATCTTGTAAAGCGGCGCTGAATGGTCAATGTCCCCCAGGAGGCACGGGGACCACACTGAGCTGGCGTACTCCAAGATTGGTCTCACATAAAGGCTGTTGAGCATGACGTCCTAAGCAGTGGTCAGAGGTAGAATGCTAATCTGCCATGCTGTCGGCCTGGGTTCGATACCCGGCCGATGCGCCATAAAATTGCAAGGACAAGGATTGGGGTTGCCTACGTTTTGAGCAATGGACGAGAATGGTGGTAGTAGAAATGTTGAATTGACGATGAAGCTGACACGGTCGATTGCTACTGGAACGTTGCTGTCGGCATCGTTCAGGATTTATAGATGGTCAGTGAGGATACTCGCTGACTTAGGAGTTAAGCGACTAATCATCTTAATAATGTGATGGAGTTGTAATTTAATGATAATTAAGGAACATGACCACGTAAGATTGGGCCTGAAATAATTGGGGTCCAAGAATTATTATTATTTATCCAAAATAGTGCTGGACTTATGTCCGCTGCTGGTTTCATCTGAGTGAAGGGCAGTTGGAAGAGGAAAACAACACAATTATGGGTTCGAGCATCACAATCGTAGCCATTGCACGTTTCATTGTTGTTTTACAATGACTGTTGCGTTGATAACAGATTAATATATCGTTGCGACTGTCCCACTGGGAGAGGCAGATTAAGCCGAAGAATCCTACGTGCAGGGCTTGCTGAGATATAAATGGTTGAAGAGCACTTGGGCAGTGTTGCTGTGGGCGTTGGGTGGATCCCTACATTGAAGCTATAAGTTGAACGTGACGTCCCAAGCCTTCATAACGTCAGGGACTCTGTTGGGTTGGAAAAGCACACGCATCTTGCCACAAAATGGCTTACTGGTAAGCTCCCAATAACCCTAGGTAATTATTATATACGTTCTTTACTCTCTATCAGTCAGACCGTGAAACTGTGTCGACGCCTTTCATGGCAGCAGCATGGTTGTTCCCAGGGCATCGCTTTAGCTCGTCGGTTGGAGTTGGCAAGCGGGACTCCCGTCACTTGGTTATTGGTCCTGACGCATTGGTGCGGTTCTAATGCTCTTTCTGACTGTTGCGCCTTCTGCCTGAAGCACGCATCTGCAATTTCTTGTTTCTAGTAATGCTTTCATGTGCAATTTTCTATTTCATTCTTGATACGTCATTGACATTTGTATCGTTGAAACAATCCGAACTTCTTGTACTGAGCTACACGAGCTCATACCAATTGTTAACCTGCCTTAGCAACTTCCTTGCTTATGGATAATGACTTCACACTTCAACCTAAAATTCCAAGCTTTTCAGATGCAGGGTATCTTTTAGCTACATTAATTCGAAATCTATTTTAATCATTTTCCTACCAGCTGAACTATTACTTTCCCCTTAAAACTCACCGTGGGTTCAGGAGCTACTTTGTCAGGCTGTATGTATAGCGACCATGCTGAGCTTTCTGTATAGGTCACTAGCAGTCGTACCCGGCTTCGCCCAGGGTTTAGTTTCGCCCGTGGTTGTTTCCCAGTTTTCGCTCAGTGTTGCCAAAACGTACAGTGCGATGGGCAGTTTTTCTTCCCTGTAATACTCTCCCTTTCATCCAATCCTTTCCCTCCCATCTTCCAACCGCTTTTCTCCTAACCCCTGCTTCCCTTTACACCTCCCCGTTCCCCACCTATACACCTACCCGTCCCTCCGCTTCCCTACCTGTCGTTGGTATATACAGTCTTCCCAGAATTCGCTGACAGAAGACTAAAACTAATTTGCGTTCTTAAAGGTACATTCCGCCTGCCTTTACTGCCTCGCGCAGACCGCTACCCCCTAACAGCCGACTGTTTCGCGAGGAACGCAGCTACTATCTCAGTTGGCCTTGGGCGTAGTAAAAGAAACAGCATGAACGCAAAAATTGTGTCATCGCAAGCCGGAAGATTTTCGTATTTAACATCACACTTTGTAATTTTGTAGGCTAATATCTTATAATTTTTCTTCGGTTGATCTATTGGCATAAATTGATTTAATTTTTACCGCATTAGACTTTTAGATTTTTCATCTAACGGTACTTATTAGCAAACCATTAAAAATTAGTACATGCACACATACACGGATGAAACGTCATGGTTATTGTAAGCGTGGGCAAAGGATCATATAATCGTAGGATGTTATTAAATGAGTTCCCAATAATCAACAGAAAATCTCCTAGCCGCTACATTTTACAATGGATTTTTAGAAAGGGATTGACTAACGGTAAGGGATTGTACCTTTGATCTAAAAATAACTCTTTAAAGAGCGTTATTTCTTCCACACTTTTTCTTTTTAAATGCCAGTGGGTACAAAGATAAGAACGAGATTCGAACCTGCGTTCTCTAGGTCTGGAGACGAAGACTGTTATAAGTAGGGCGTGCTTTCCCGTCTTGTTCGCACAGCTCGCGGTTGGCCTTGGAATTTGTGATTGGCCTGTCTTGGAGGCGTTATTTTGAAACCAAACTACCCTGCAGCGCGGTTGCAATGGAGGGCAAAGAACAGCATAACTTAAAGGTACATTCCTCCCAACGCCATTTTTCTCGATCCTCCACGTCAAGTACGTCCCCCAAAATTCTATTTACTTACTATAAATCAATCCCTTGCTAAAAATCCGTTTTAAAATGTGGCGTCTAGGAGATTTTCTGTTGAATATTGGGAACTAATTTAATAACATCCTGCGATTATATGATCCTTTGCCCACGCTTACAATAACCATGACGTTTCATCCGTGTATGTGTGCATGTACTAATTTTTAATGGTTTGCTAATAATTACCATGAGATCAAACATCTAAAAGATTAATGCGGTAAAAATTACAATTTATTTATGCCAATAGATCGCCGAAGAAAAATTATAAGATACTAGCCTAAAAAAAATTATAAAGTGTGATGTTAAAATATGAAAACCTTTCCGGTTTGCGCGTGGCTGTTATAAGGCAGGCGGAATGTACCTTTAAAGAGAGAAAAATAATATAGAATAAATTTAAAAAATACAAAAATCTAGTTTTCACCAGCCCCTCTCCTGTGAACTCAGATGTGGAAAAAATTTCGTCCCCCCCACCCCCCTCTTTGCCCAAACATATTTTATTGCTGCCGGGGCAAAGTATTCATAGTTCTCCCTTGATGAAGAATTAAAATTCGGGTGTACGGTGCTCACTTACGACTTGTGTTATGCAAATTCCATTCCTCTCAACCTTATGTAGACCTCCTCAGTATATCACAAACATGAAATGGCAACTGCATGCGCGCATATCCCCTTGAATGTCTGTATTAAGATTTAAAAATTCATTAACACGCCGCAGAAATCTCTACCCGGGAAATTTTAGTAAATACTAAAAAATTAATTGGGCCCCCGTAAATTGCCACGTGCGCAAATTCAGCGTGAATCTGTTTAATTTTTTTTTTTATGCGCACTTTGAAATTTGGCCAGCAGAGAAAAAAAAACCAGCCATCGTGGTCGCATCCATGAGGCTGCTTGTTGTAAGGCCCGGTACGCATGCGCAACTTGCCGATCTAAGATTAAAACAGACACTAACTTCTTGCCAATCACCGCGTCCTGTGACTCGTATATATACCAACAGGAGAGCTCTACTTGTTCATCTTGATTTTCGAATTTTAACATTGCACTTTATAATTTTTTTGCCTAGTATCTTATAATTTTTATTCGGCGATCAATTAGCATGAATAATTTTAATTTTTACCGCATTAGTCATTTAGATTTTCGATCTCATGGTAATTATTAGCAAACGATTAAAAGTTAGTATACGTGCATACACGGAGCCATCTCTCTGCGGATTTCAGCAATGCGTGGTGGATCTGGTACGTTTTAACAGGACTAAGAAAGTCGTCGACTCAGCATCGTCCATGACTTCTCACTGGAGACAAATAATTTTATCAACTGATAGACTGGTAAGCTAATAAAATGTAGCATTAAGTTATAAATATTAATAAACACAGGAAATGTTTAGTCCTTTTATTATTATATAAGCTCCAATAAAACAGTCCCTAGCTTTTGTGGATTTTTCCTCTCCTTTTTAACAGGTGAGTAACTAAAAAAAGGGATCTAAAAAAGGGACTAAACATATAACAAAAATAATAAAAACTACACCCCCCCCCCCCCCTGTTTTCTCTGCTGCTGTTCGATTTACGGCGGATGGTTCGTTGTGTTACGAATCGTCTCGTTTTTTATTTCTTTACTGTTTTCGAGTTCAATAATTTATTACTAGTAAAAAAAAATACGGTCCGGCACTACAGCCAACAACGGAAAGAAAAGACGTTTTTCCCCCCTTTTTTTTTCCGTTTTTTTTCCAGTTTCTGCGTCTTCCACATCTTTGTCGCAACTCTTACAGTCTTGCTCGGTTCGAACACCGGTTCCTGTCCAATAATCGCAGGCGATTGCCTCTTCGTCACAGCGTCAATAACGTGTTCGCACTCGTCTCTCCATCCTGGACTGAAACCAATTCGAGCTGGAAAATATCGTGGACGAAAAGAGGCGTCGAATTCCCTCCCCCCACCACTCCCGACCGTCCAATAAATCCACCAATTACTTGCTCGCTAACGCCGCTTCATCGATCGAAACTCGGAAAAACAGAAAAGGAAGAAGAAACACCAAAAAACGAAACTCAAGATGCTGTTTTTTTCCCCCGTTTTTATCATCTAGTCGTTTCTCCTTTTTTGTGTTCTTTTTTTTTATCATTCCAAGTATTAAATCTGGAGGAAAATGAAAACACGAAAACAGATGATTAGAATTTGTGGAATCTAACTCAATATACAAAATGTCTATTTCCCATTTTATTGCTTCCTCCACTGCAGCCTTGAACTGTGAACTGTCTGTACAAACAAGACAGAAATCCAACTCGGTGAGAAATTAATCCACCCAAATCCAAAACTGGTATACGAGAAGCAGCTAAGTTTCCAAAAAGGGTTCGGCCTTTGAAAGTAGTGATATTATTCAACGAGGGAAAGGCCGCCAAGGTTAATCCTATTAGTTTTACAATATAAGTTAATCGCACCTAGTAATAGTTGGAAAATTAAATGAAAACTAACATTACTACTCGCGGTAGCAATCTTCAAGTTTTCATTTAACGTCCAAAGTAATATTAGACCACGATCAGTTTGGTTTCCTTCCAGGTCGACCCTCCAATTACTTTGTGTTCTGGATAGATGGACGAGTGCACCCGATCTCGGAATTCCTTCAGATACAATTTATTTTTACTTTAAGAAAGTCTTCGAATCCGTTATCCACCGTAAACTGTTATTCGAAAACTGCTGAGTGTGGTATAGTGGGAAACCTTGCTGACTGGATCGAGGCTTTTGTACGAAACCGAACACTGCAGGTGGCGGTTGCGACAGAAACTCCAATGGCGGTGCCTGTGCCTTGTGGGGGTTCCACAGGGGTCGGTCATTGGCCCATTGCTCTTTGTTATTTATCTGAATGACCTACGATTTGCCTGCGACAGTACCTTCGGATTTAAATTCGCCCATGACCTTAAAATTGGCACTGAAAATTTCAGCTCGACGAACTCTTTGGATCTTGATTACGAGGCCGAAAAGGTATCTGAGTAGTGTAAATCATGGCGGTTACCACTCTCCACCACTAAATGTTTCTCTTTCCATGTGGGCACCCAAAATGGGTGCTCCCAGTATTGCCTGGATCATTGCACTCTCCCTGCAGTCAGAGAGGTAAGGGACCTTGGTGTGTGGTTCACCTCTGAATTAAAATCGTCACTCCACTGTCCTAAGACGTGTGCACTGGCATACAGACGCTCAGTCTTAGTAAATAAATGCTTCACCTCTGGAAGTTTGCACACTAAAGTTTGGGCCTTTAAGGTGTTCGTTAGACCACGCTTGGAATATGCCACCCCAGTTTGGTCTCTCTACTTAGTTATGGACATTGACCTTCTTGAGACAGTCTAGCGTAAATACACTAAACGCATTGTCGGCTTACGGGACTTGATTATTCTGAGCGCCTTAAAGCTACTGGCCTTGAACTCCTTGAACTACGTATAGAATTAGATACGATCTTACGTTAACTTATAAGATCTTTACACGGCATTACTGCTGTTTGCCCTCCGCTTTGTGATCTTGCACCTGGCCCAGCTCGAACGCGGGGTCATGATTAGAAGTTGGTGGCACAGGGATCACGCGACTACTGTAAACCAACCCACAGTGTAGGGTTTCTGTCGTCAGCTTAGAGAAGAGGATCTAGAGTCATTTTTAAAGCATCCTTTATCTTTGATCATATAGTTTTGCCCCTTTTCTTTGACTGTTAACCTCCACCTTTTTTTTAAAATTAGGCTCGGTGTCAGATGTACACTGCCCTTCCGTTGTCATACCACAATAACTGTCGGTGAACTGTATTATTATCATTATTAATTCGGTGCGATTAACTCGGCTAATAGGTTTAACCTTGACGGCCTTTCCCTGGTTGAATGATATCACTACTTTCAAAGGCCGATCCTTTTTGGAAACTTGGTGGCTTCTCTTATACCAGTTTTGAATAAATGAACTTAGCTACGTTTACCCAGAAGTTATAAGTTGTATGAAATTATCATTGTTCACTTAGAAGCTAGGTGTAACTAGTTGAATGAAATTGGCTATGTTTACCCAGAAGCTACTTTGTAAGTTGAGTGAAAATAGCTGTTTACACAGAAGCTATGTCTAAATTGAATAAAATTATAGCCACGTTTACCCAGAAGCTGCACCTAAGTTTAATGAAATTACCTATGTTTACCCGTAAAGTGAAATTTGCTGTTTAACCCAAAGCTAAGTCTAAGTTGAGTGAACTTATCCACATTTACCCAGAAGCTACATATAAATTATCTGCATTTACTCAAAAGCTACTGCATAACTTGAGTGGAATTAGCTGTTTACCCGGAAGATACGTCCAAGTTGAATGAAAACACTTATGTTTACCTAGAAACTATGTCTTGAGTTGAACAAAATTAGTAGCCTAGAAACTCCGTCTACGTTGAGTGGAATTAGCTAAGTTTATCAGTAAAACTTGGGGTTTAAACAACCTTAAGCATGACTATGACGAACTTCCCAACACTTGAATACGTTTCATTACTTTTTTCAGGGGCTTTGTGGTGACGTCACATTTTCTGAACTCGTTTTGTATGTCGAGTAAAGATCACTCACAAAGCTAGTTTTTTGTCTTGTATTCACCTAGCTGCCCCTATACGACACATGACGGCTCTCTGTTGTGACACGTGTATCTTGTGACTGATCTAGTCCAATCAGACGGCCGAACTCCCCCTGTTCTCCCATGTCAGTGGCTAATTTCTCATTACGTCACGACACAGAACTGTCGTGTAATGCAACGGGAATTGAAACTTCAACAGTGCACCTATTTTGGCCATGTTGACTTGGAATGCAGCGTTCAACTAGGCGAGCTCAAAAACCACCTAGACAATTTTTCCTTTAACAGAAATTCTCTTTTTTCACGGATATAACCAAATTTGAACCATACGACGGGACAGCTCACAGATACGTCATCGCAATGAGCGTAACACAGCAACGATCTTGCAGACTTTGGTGCAGTTACTCTGCCTCTGTTGGTGCATGGTGTAGACTGAGCATCCTAGAGATTGATTGGGTTTAGGAACACCTGCTTGTCTTGACCACATGCGTCCATGCGAGAAGGAATTATTTTGAGGGAAGGATTAAAAGACGAAAAGGGAGATCTTCCTGACTGGGAAAAGCACCCGCAAGGTCACACAATAAACTACTTTTACATTTTCGGCAATTTCACAACCTTTCTTCGTCACAGCACACAGGGTCGGATTGGGAGGGGTTCGGCCTCCCCGGAAATATATACTGTAGGAGCCTCGGGGCACCTCGTGGGGGTGGGGGAATTGCCGCTAGCTAGATTATTGAAATCTGCGTGAATTTGAAACGTTTTCCTAACTTAAAGACTCAATTTTCTTAGGAATTCACTTTAATGTTTTGTAAAAAAAATATGTTTTTTTGAAAATAAGGGCCTCCTGTAAAGAGGTGGGGGGGGGGGGGGGTGGGGGAGGGGTCCAGCTCGGAGCCCTGTAATCTAAATTAAAGTTACTGCTTTAATATTCTGAAGTAGTGAGCGTGAATATGGATTGTTTTCCTACAACTTCGCGGCGCAATAATTTTCATAGGAATTCATTTCAAATTTTTCAAAATAATATTTTTTAGATACAACGGCCCCCTGTCGTTAATTTTTTTTGGGGGGGAGGGGGGGGGCGGTGAAGGGAAATCCGAGTCGGAACCCTGTAAGCTAGAATGAAATCGGAAAAGAAATCAGAGTGAACTGAAACGTTTCCCGCACTGACTAATGCATTGTGGCCAAGGATGGCAAGGTTGTAAAATGACTGAAAATTAAATATAGTTCGTCGTGTGTGACTACGAATGACTAATCTTGTCATGATCTTCGTTCTTTATCATATGCAGCTAATTATTTTTCATTTAATTTTATTAATACGACCTCGTCAAACGTATAACATGCGTGCTACAAACAATTTAAAAACTAAGAACAATTTGTGACGTTTGTGTCATAAGTCGTCATCAAACATCGCGTTATTGTGTTTATTCAGTTCGCTCCACCAAACAATCTGTAAACATTATCGAATTTAAAAGTGGGGGGGGGGGCAGAGTATTTAATAAGTTTAATTTACGAAGAGGTTTTACCAATTCGTCTGTTAATAAAACCTCACCAAACACAAATAATTTGCTCATACATTAAAAAAATTAAAAACTTTTTTGAGGTTTCGCCCTATTTCGAAGGGCGTCATCAAACAAGGCATCATGGTCAGACGTTTACACACAGAGTGCCCTAGAGTAAATTATTTGTTGCCGGTAAATTCAGAAGTTTTTTTAAATTAACATCAACTGTGTGTGTATTTCGAACATTTGGTTGATGTCAAATTCCAAAAAAGCAAATGAACTGACAAGATGGGAAGCGCACATTGATGTGGGTAAATTTACTTTTTATTTTGGAATTTGACATCAACCAAATTTTCGAAATACATACACAGTTGATGTTAATTTTAAAAAGCTTATGAATTTACCAACAACAAATAATTTACGGTATAGGGCACTGTGTAATCGTTGCTGACCATGATGCCTTGTTTGACGAATCCCTAAGGCGAAACTAGGGCGAAACTTTACGAAAGTTTTAATTTTTTTAATGTCTGAGCAAATTATCTGTGTTTGGCGAGGTTTTATTACTGTAATTGACGAATTGATAAAACCTATTCGTATTAAATTACACTGTATCAAATTAAATTAGATTACAGTGTACTTTGTATTGAACTCGCAATACACTGAACAACTTTGGAGCAGTCATTTAATTCTCTTTTCTGCTCGGATTAAAGCCTTGGTGCAGCTAACTGAATTTACTAGTAGAAATAATTTTTTTTTGCACTTTCGATTCGTAGTTATGAGCCACACTGAACAACTTTGAACAATTTTAAGGCACTCAGAGTTCACTTATCTGCTCGCTTATAGCTTAGGTGTAGTTAACTTAAGTTGCTAGAAGTCATAATTTGTTATAGTCCCTTCGATTAGGCCGCTAAAAATTAATTAAGTGGTTCTCAGGAGTGGTGCTAAAAATTTGACGCTAGCGGGCGATGTTTTTATTTTATGTTTTAATCGTGATTTTTTAGGTGCGGGCGATATTTTTTTTTTTTTTTACCAAACATAACGAAATCAGTAGCTTATATTTTGTTCTGGAGTACACTATCTATGTTTTGATGCCAGGATCAGCGTGCAACAGTTGCATATTTGGTAAAAGTCATTATTTAGATCTAAGTTTTTAGTTGTGACATGCATCTGAACGATCTTTAGATTTGTTTCGAGGCGATCATGTGAATGGAGCAAAGAGCTGATGTGGTCATCGGTTCCAGAAAATGTGTGGTGAAAGTGCTGATGCATGATCGGAATTTTTTTTAGACAATGTCATAAAAAACGTTTTATGCATTTAGAAAAAAAAAAACCATGCGCGTGCTCCCGAGAACCACTTAATTAATTTTTAGTGGCCTTAGGTAGCCAGACGGGTTCCTCGCGGCTGCATCACGACGCAAGATGGTTTAAGAAAGACGTCAAAATCAATCGATAAACGCAACGTCAACCACATGATTGCGGCAATTTTGACCTTGTAGGCATGTAGTAACTCATCGCTTCGCATGATATTTTTTTGTCTGTCTGGTCAGGGATTAAACCCTTTGCACACAGTAGGTGCGATAAACCAAATATGTGTTTGGTACACCTATGCTGATTTAATGTATGTAGATGGTATATATACATGAATTAACTGAAATCTTATCCAATTAAAGGAAATTTTAATACGGGTGCTTCCGAGAGACATACGGCTGTCGTAATATTCACCCACAGGCGTTTAAACAAATGTTATTCATAATTCAAGTCGAATATTAACAACGTTGTTGTGTATTTAGCATCCTGATGTGTGCTTTGCGCAAATCGGTCTTTTGTTTCGTCTATATCAGGTTCGCTTTCATTTCAAAGCTTCAGCATCGCCCTGAGATTGGTTGCTGCACTTTGGCGTCTTTTCTTGAGCTGAATTATGTGTTTGCGCCCAGAAGCACCCAGGCAGAGCGTTGGGTTTTAAAGACGGTTCCCGGAAAACGTCAAAATATAGTGAAGGTTAACGCGCTATAAATGTCCATGCTAAATTTGGGCATCCACTAACGGAAAACCAGTGGATTCTGCTGTGGCACCATCTAGCGACTGCGATACCGTTTAAGTTCGAGGCACGAGCAGGAAAGCACAACCAAACAAAGTATTCACAGAAACAGGCATGAGCAAAGCTTACGCGAATCGACATTAATAAATACGAGTTGCAGTACAGCAAGTTTAAATCCCACGCTCCTTCAGCGGCTATGGGAACTATTCTAGCCAATTCTGGCCAATCTTTCGGCCCCTTCGATGATCGGAGGTTTCCCGGATCGAATCCCTGGGTTGGCACCTCCCTTTACCAGATATTTCTTTTTCTCTAAAAGTCTGGTAATGTTCAAAATTGAGCCGGTTCAGCCATACAATCATTAAATTGCTTCGGCTGACTTAAGGCTCAAAAGAAATTAATTTAAAAAAAAAAAGATTGATTTTATTCACTGAGCTTCAGCCCAAAGCTATACGCTCAGATACAAAGAAACAAGTAACGAATGAAAACGAAACAAACAGAGGAAAACAGGGGAAACAGTTGGTGACTACGTACAACAATCTCTTCTAATAATGAGGGTATTCGATGATGGTAAATGGAATGATTGTTGTCAATAAACTGAAAACTTAACTTTTACTGGATAAAATAATGCTTCATGGTTGAAGCAACTAAATATTAAACCGCTGGCTCAAGGTTCTGCCGTTGTGGACGATAAAATTAAAGGATTAGTGAAACTCGGTTGAATATTGAAAACGCTTTTTACTTTCTGTCCACAATCAATTTATATAAAAATAGAGTACACAAACCCATGGAGTCTGGGGAAGCGTCAGGGATGTGTTGGGTGACGCCGGACCAAGCCACATCACGCGCGTAATGAGGCGTTACCCGCTTGCTGAAGGTTCTGTCGTTATGGTGCTGGGTTTAATATAGAAAACGTCCTGCCTCTCCCAGAAAAAAAATATGACAAAACCGGCAGGCTAAATGTTCATATGTAAGTGCGTGGAGTCTGGGTTCAGGGGATGCGCTGATTGAGTGAGCGAAGCGAACGAAAATCAGGGTTTGTTAGTCAGTGTGCGCAAAAAAAAAATACGTAGACGGGATACACGCCTTCCGTAGCAAACACATGAGGGACCAAACCATCCCACTGTCGTAAACGGTGCATCAAACACCACCCGTGCATAGTTGGGGCTTCAGTAGTTAATTATTTGGGAAAATCTGGTTATGTTTTCGGGCGCCTGAGAGCTTGCTGTAAATGTTAACGATGTGACGGACTACAGAGGGAGCCACGAAACAGTCTGAATATTTTCCGTTGGCGAAAATTGTTCTTTTACCAGGAGTCGTTCAAGGTGCTTGATGTTCTTGAAAATGGTGGAGTTTGTTACGAAGAAATATAGGCTTTGAGTTCCTTGAAATTGCTAGCTACGCTTTTGAAAGTTTTTGAATTTTTTTTTTTGGTGTGGTAATTTTAAATAACTGGGGGTGACAGCCTAGTTACGCTGAACTGTTTAAAGTACGATGACTGTTTCGTAAACGACCCATTTGACCCATTTGACCCATTTCGTAATCAATGACCCATTTGATTACGAGCGCTCAAGAACCGTCTAAACAGTCGTAAAACTGGATCACCCAAACTGGCTGGTTACCATGGTAATAGCGACAATACTCGTGCGTGGGTAACATCCGCAATTGAAGAACTTATTCTGTGTTCGATTCAAACTGTATATAGTTCGTTACAATAAACATACACCACGGAAGATGCTACAGCCTGAACGGCCGATAAGCTCGCTTCTCGGACGTTCTCGGAGCACAAAAGTATGCGTTATACTTAGCTCCACTCTTAACGACAACCGGTTTTAAAATTGAATGTTGGATTGAAAAATAAACTTGGTCAGCCAGTTCTGATCTTTCTTAAAATTATTAATGATCTGAAATATGATATATTTTAAATGATCAATTTTGTATTCTTATCGTGATCAATTTGTTTTAGTGACGCTGAATAGTTTTGATCCCCGTGATGCTTTGCGTTTCCGGTTACCTGACGACAGCACCCTCTGGCGGTAAATCGTTGAAAGCCGGTCCGAAAGTTTACCGTTAGCAGAGAAAGAGTGGCCCTACCTATATATTCCTCTACCCTGCTAATGACCAATGATCTGGACTATTCGCTACCACGGAAGAGGTCTGACGATCACCACGATCCTGGCTATCGGATAGACAACTGTTCAGTTTTAGTACGTTATGACAGGTCACACTAGCGGATGGTAACTCCTACTGTCACAATGCATCTGCTGAACGGGAGGATAGATGATCAAGTGCTATCACGTTGCTGCGTAGATCACGTGATAGCTTTGACACGTCCACTAATAGTACAAACCAAGATCGATGCAATGATAATACATAGGAAGGTTGGTCATTCACCAGCTCATTAAAGGGGTATTGCTACCAAACGACAGGCAACAGCATCTGTATGCCATTTACCGCTGTCTATAGTTCTGTCTAGCCTTTACTTTCATCAAGCGAAGAAAGACAAATAAACTTCTTTTTATGAAACAAACAAGGCACGTGGTTTCTTAATTATTGAGTGTAAAGTTGGTGCGCCCACGTGCACCAGAGAGCAAGCGGTAAAGTTAAGCCTAACACATCACAGACGCGCTTTTTCCAGTTATCGACCGTTTTGGAACGCAGATTTTGAAAAGCTAGATGGACGCCATCTAGTGACAGTGACATCGCTAGCCTTGACCGCTTACTCTCTGGTGCACTTGGACGCACGTGCCTCGTTTGTTGTGTAAAAAGAATTTCTTTGCGCATTCCTTCACTTATAGAAATCATGCCAGGTAGAACTATTAATGGTAGACTGCGCTAGATGCTGCAACCTGTCATTTGGTGAATAGGCACCTTTAATGACGTCTCTGGAAGCGCGCACGCTGGAGCATTTCCTGTTTGGCTTGTGCGCATGTGCATTGAGCTGTTGAGTTGGGTTGTGACGTCAGTGGAGGCGGAAAAATCAACAGCGAATAGAAAACCAATATGCAAAACGCCCGGAATATACCCTCTCCCTCCCCCGGTACAAACAACATCGTATGAACAACAACGAGTCGTCCATTGTTGTAGCCGTTGTCTTCCAATGATCATAACATGTGTTTTTTCTTCCTCTTTTGTACTCCAAGCTAACAGCTACACGACCACGAGATACCACAGCTGCTGATGACATCACAATTATGCAGCGTTACGTTCGCCCGCTGGGCGTTGCTTTGGGTACGAAGGAGCGCCTCCCACAACGAAGTGACGTAATTGCTCTAAGGTCACACTGACTAATTTAGTACTAGTCTGATTACTAGGAACCTTAATGGAACAGCGAATGTTTTATTAAGCACCGGGAATGCGTTCTCAATCTCTAACCCCCCTTCCCCCCCCCCCCCCCCCTATTACGGAAAGTTCGTTAAAAAAAAAGGAAACTGCTACCTAAAGAAATCCTTTTAGAAGGGCTCGGAAATATGATAGCTGGGTTTTAATTGTTTCTAATCGAGGACATTAAACGGACATCGGTCAACAGCCCTACCAAACTAATACTATTACAAACAAAAACGTCAAGTGTGCCGTAAAAAAGGCGGATATATGATTGAATTTTAACTTGTTAAAATGAACACGGATAAAAATTGATAATTTTTAATTGAAATAATAAAATGTACAATTGATAAAATTCCATCTGTTTAGGTGCTGTTGTGCTTTATTTTTTAAATATATGATTGGTAAAGCACAACAGCACCTAAACAGATGGAATTTTCTCAATTGAACATTTTATTATTTCAATTAAAAACCATCAATATTTATCCGTGTTCATTTTAATAACTGAAAATTCAATCACATATCCCCCATTTTTACGCACACTTGACGTTTTTATTTGCAATCCGTGTACCTTTTTTACAGCTATGGCGTTGCGCTACAAAGCTTTATGCATGCAGTCGATTGTTACTGGCCACTTTGAAACAATTCAACTCAGCTCTGAAAGCCTCCATCTGCGAAATAAATACGCAATTCCATCGTTTTTAGCTGCCAATTTCGAGGCCGCCTCGAAATTAACAACGTAGCTTAGTTTGGTTTAAAAATATATGCGTTTAGCTAAAACACGGATTCTTTCATTTTACCGTTCAACAATCGACTTTTTAGCAAAGACATTGGACGAAGAATGAATCTGGGGTTTGTTGAGTAGCATTGTTCCCTAAATACAATGGTTGCCCTGAGGGCTGGTGCTACCCTGCCAGTGGTGTTAGGTGTCCCTACAGGGGTCGGGAATGCTACCGGGCAGTTCTGAGGTTCTGCGCAGTGACCAGTCGTTTTGATGGTTAATGAAGTTCAATTGGATTAATTTTGGGGGTGTTGTTGGCTGGCTTGTTACTTTCTTTGTGTAGTTTTTAAGTTAGTTTTTAAGTTAGTTTTTAGCACTTTGGATGGAGTGAGTGGCTTCCAGGCCGTGTAAACTCCTGTAGGATAAAATAATAATAATAATAATGGTTAAAACAATGTAAAACAATCAAAATGATCATTTAGGGTCCCGTAACTCCGGAATGGATCGACCAATCGAAAAAGTGGTCCCTGAATCCCAGGAAAATTTCTGGCTCAGATCATGTTTCAGATTTTAGGTAAGTGCAGTAGTTTTTTTTCTGAAACCGTGTCAGCCAAGAAGAACAACAACAACAAGAAGTGAACAGTTTTCAAATTTACGTGTGGCTCCCTACGTTTACTCTTGCATGGAATCGCATAAAAGTTGGTGTAAAGTTTGGAAAAGTTGCTATCTACTATCTGGCCAAGTTTGGTCGAAATATATTGAATAGAAACGGAGAAATTAATAGTTTTAGTTTTGCTGGAGACAGGACTTCAATCATATATATACATGGCTTTCGCCGTCTACGATACGACAAACTTAAACATACTTAACAGTGGGTTTCTATTGTTAAAACACCCTGAACAATAAACAATGAGTGATAATCAATTTTTTTTACATCCTGGGTCGACCAGTGGTGGGAGTTGTATTGGGGCGGGGGAAGAAAGTATGACTTCTGTCCGTATAGGCTCCTCCTTCAATGGCGGGCCCATCCCACCACCTCAGATTTAAAAATAAAACTTCGAAAATGGGGCTCACTGTTCAGTGCGTTCAGTTTCACACGTGGCTTGGCTTGCGAGAGGCCCTTGTTACCTCCGGGCCCTGCGTACACCTACGGCCCACCTCTACGATACTACGAAGTGACATGAACGAAGGCACGGGATTCAATCAAGAAATCAACAAAAAAAAAAGGTTCTGAGATTGCCCACGGGTCGCTACATTACATGTTTCATAGACAGACAGGTATTCGTGTGAGGGGGGGGGGGGGGGGGTGCAAAAAAAAATTTGGGTCGTAGGCTCCCTCGGGCCAACGTGAATTAAGTGTCCACTTTTGGATTCAGTTTTTTGTCAGCAGAGTGCGCAATTATTTTAAGGACAAAATTATTCCGCAGATTAAAATACAGTTTTTATTTTGAACTTCAGTATTTTTAATGGCATCAACATTCATTAAAAACATTCAAGTCTGTAATAAAAAATTCAACGAGTTTTTTACTTATGGTCATGTCGTGAGCCCAGCACAACGCTTTGCTCCTTCCCATTTTTGCCCCCCCCCCCCCCCTTCGCCCTTACAGAAAAATGTTAAAACATTCAAAGACACAAACATTTCTTTCGGCATAGCTTTTCTTTCGGCCCCGCTGACCTGGAATGATCCCGTATCCCCAATGAAGTGACGTAATTATTCCAAGGTGGTCCAAAGTTAACCAGTCGATCCAAGTGGTCCACCTTTTCAGAAAATACTTAGATGGGCCAGTTACTCAACCAATTCTTTATTAAAAGAATATATAAACAGCTTCATTTCTTCAGTACGGTGAAATTTGCAAGAGAAATCGTCCGTCACTTGCTAGGGAAAAGGAAATGGTCGAATTAACGTCCCTTTCAACTGCTAAAGTTAGCCATATGAAATACCATACAAATTTGAACCCAACATCTGGTTATGACTAACTAGCAGTTGTACCCGGCTTTGCCCGGGGTTTTGTTTCACCCGTGGTTGATTCCCAATTTTCGCTTGGTGTGGCACAAACGTTGAACGCTACAGGCAATTTTGCTTCTTGGACAGGTACTTTTAATTTAATTTTGCACATGGGCATTTGCCGTTCAGGCCTTCCTCTCCATTCCAGTTTGTCGCTTTGGCTTGAACGATTCGTACCGTGTGAAAATAACTGTTCTTCGTGCATGACGTCATTTAAGACATGCTTTTGCAATGACCGCGCAGAGCAAATTGTGAGTGGAGGCAACAATGTGTTAATTTCAACTTCTTAGTCACCCGGGGGTTTTCTTTCGCCCGTGGTTGTTTCCCAGTTTTCGCTCAGTTTTGCCTGAACGTACAGTGCGACGGACTAATTTTATCTTGGCCCAAATGTTGTACGAAACTTAGGTTATTTCTCCCAAGTCTTCCTCCAAGTTCTTTCGCGAACCCTTTCGTCTGATTCATGTGGTCGTCTAGTCTAGTGATCTGGATGCGAAAATCAACAACAAGTGTCGCGACCATAATTTAGCCTACTACTTAGTTCTCATAGTATGGCCTTCTCCACAATACTACCTAGTCGGCGCTGGGCAGACAGACACCCCGACTGAATGAAAAGCTCCTCTACAGCCCTTAGCACCGCGTCACTAAAGAAAAAAAAGTGTCCGGCAACTTTCTTTGTGAAACTGGCAAAGATAAACAAGAAACAACAGTTGCAACAGTTACACTTTTTCTGCCAAAAAAAACAAATGCCAGTTAAAAGCTATATTCCCTGGAGTATTTTCTGCCGTGCTAGAGGAACTTTGCTGTTCTGATTTCGTACGGGGGTTTTCTACATTGTTTATGTTGCTCTTCGTTGGGCCCTAAAAAGTACGATGATGCCCGAAAATGGCCGCGGCTAAGTGGAACGCTTATCTGGCGGCGTTCTGCGCTCGTGACAAGTTAATTTGATAATGCAGACCCTCCCCTTCCTCCCCCAATTCCCCCTCCCCATCATCTCCGAGTCCCAGAAGCGGGGGAGAAGCTTTTTGTTGAAGATGAGATGAACACTTTAATTTGTTTATTGCGAAATATGCGTAAAATCGATGCCAGGCACTTAAGAGGCTGGGAGACGGTGTGGCTGGAGGTTGGGAGCTGAGACCGTGGAAAATGGTTCGGGAGCCGGGGGAATTCCCAATCCCAGGATGACGAGGAACACACACATACTCTTAGAGATGGTTTTTGCCAAAGACGTCAGGCGTGAAATGTTAAAATGGTAATTTTTGTCAGAAAATGTTCAAACAGATGGTT
>JAHWFP010230027.1:0-11436 GCA_023313725.1 Lithobius niger | reverse complement strand
TCACCCAAGCGGTTTTTTTTGTGTGTGATTATCTTTAGCGTTGCTAGCTAGTTAAGGGAACAAAAACGGTATGGATTTTCTCAACCATCTGTTTGCACATTTTCTGACAAAAATTACCATTTTAGCAGTTCATCTTTTTTTTTTATTAAATTTAGCATGCGATTTACAAGCGTTTCTTTTTTTGGTGCATTTTTTATCATGAACTTGCGCTCAGTTGCCTGTTGTTTCGCCTTTTTTTTTTAAATAAATAAAGGTACTTTCAAAATGTACGTTCTTACTGGTTTACGAAAATCTAAAGACTTTTTTTTCCCCCAGGGAAACTAACCGTAGTGAAGTCTTACACATGGTGCATACGCTTCCTAGAGCCTCCTCTGCTTCTTACTCCCTCGGGAGGCAGAAGTTACCAATAGACCCTAACCACCATCTTGGCATCGGGTTAAATAAAAACGCTTACATGACAATAAATAATAAGTAAACAACAGCTGGTAACCTGTCTAAGAACGGCAACCCGTCTAACCCTTGGAGATAACCTGTCTAAGGGTGGCAACCCGTTTAACCGACAAGGTAACGCAAAGAAAGATGGCATCCCATCTAACCCGTGAAGTTTACCTGTATAAGCACGGCATGCACTCATGCATCACCCGTCGGTAGCTTCCTTTACTCGGATTGCAGAAGAGCTGCTCACGAGCTGTTTCTCATGCGGCATTGTTTGATGATGCTAGCAGTCATCGCTCGCTTATCATATTGATAATTAGATTAATACAGGAGGGAAAATATACAACATGATAAGAAGCCACAGCAACAATAGGATGACCAAGTTAACGACGTTGGGTAAGGTTCCGTATATGATGATAACAAGGAGAAATTTATAAAACTCCGTTACAAGGGCAGGGTGGCGACCTATACGGAAAACCTGGAAAAACCCAAAAATTAACATAATAATACAATAATATAATAGTAGTATAATATAGGTTTGTTAAAAACGCAACTGGAATGGCAAGGACCAGGTGGTCACTGACTGTCATCCCGATGTTAAACTAAAAAGTAAAAATTATAAATCACAAAAGTAAAACAGCTTAAAAGTTTAAAACGTAGACGATGGCTCGGCTGCAGAGGAATTAGGGTAGATGGTACTGGGCTAGGGTCACGAATGCCTTACCCCCAAGGTTAGACCTACCAGGGACACAATGGTCCCCGATGCCATCGCCAAACGTGAGGGACAAGTGGGGGCGGGGGGTGAGCCGGGTATCATTGTCAATGTTTCCTTAAAAAAAATAATAAAATAATGCATCGTAGTTTAAAGCTTGGCCAAAACCAATTGTCAATCATAATAAAAATAATAGCAATAATAATAGTAATAATAATAATACAATTTCTTGCAATGAATGGAAAGGTCAACTAGTGTCCGCTAACACCTAGCCTGATCAATCAAAAGTTTTATACGGTCATCAAGTTTCAGGGAATTCATCAAGTCTGGAAAGGTCAAGGAAATCAGTGAATTTGATAAACATATATTGAAAGTCCAAAAATTTCAACATTTTCCATAAAGTCGTTTTCTTCTTAAAGAATCGCTAATTCTTATTTAATTTTTTACTACTAAAACCTTCACTTTATTACAGTTAAAATATATCGTGTTCTTTTTGCTTCATTTCTGATTAGGCCGCTAAAAATTAATTAAGTTGTTCTAGGGAGTGGTACTAAAAAAAAATGATGCGGTGTGTTTTTTTCGACGTTTTATTCGTGATTTTTTAGATGCGGGCGATGATTTTTTTTTTTTTTTGCCAAACAAAACGAAATCAGTAGCTCATATTTTGTTGTCGAGTACAACATCTACGTTTTAATGCTACGATCAGCGTGTAACAGTTGCACATTTGATAAAAGTCATTCTTTCTATTCAAGTTTTCTAGTTGTGAAATGTCTCTGGACGGTCCTTAGATTCGTTTCTAGGCGATCGTGTGTATGGAGCAAAGAGCTCATATGGTCATCGGCTCCAAGTAATGTTTGGTGAAAGTGCTGATGAATGATTGGTAGTTTTTTTTATTATACAATGTCGTAAAAAAAAAAGGTTATGTGTTAAGAAAAAAAAAACCATGCGTGCGCTCCTGAGAACCACTTAATTAATGTTTAGTGGCCTAAATGAAAAGCTTGTTAGGCTTAAGTAATAATTGGACGTTGTGTGTTAAGTGCGTTTCTAGTTTGGTTTAGATTATGACGTTCCTGCTCTTTGCCAACACCTCTTAGGGCAGAAGAATTTTTGATTTAGTAAAGCGATGCGATATGGACTTATTGCGATTTGAGTGAAATGTGAAAAAAAAAAATTTTGTTAGACCTGTGATGTACCTCCTTCGACCGACAAAAAAAAATCGGGGTAAAATTTCAGTATTGGTCTGAAAAACATGGAAAATTCACGGAATTTCATCTTACATTTTTAAACGTTACCCTGAGGGGGGAGTCGGGGGAAAGGCTGTAGTGGGTGTCCGCGCTGCACTTGTAACAAGCAAGCATGATGAAACGAAGGCAGTTTAATTTTCACAGGGAGGTATTGTTAACGTTCCAATTCCGGTGAGAAGAATTTCCAACTTAGAAGTCGACTTTTGCTTCTGCGGTGGAATTAGTTTGGTTTAATTCGATCATTTCGTAGGAGGAGTCGGGAGGGGGGAGGATGAGGGGGGGGGGAAGGGGTGAGAATGGGTGGTGAGGCGTAGCGAACGCAAGTAAAAGGGATGGGTTGGAATTTCCTTCCGTCTTTTCCCCGACTCAGATGTCTTAATTACCTTCAATCACCAGAGAACCAGCCGATTCTCACTTTTCATTAATCGTTTTGCAGCCAAAAGAAATTCCAACTTCGCGCGTTTTCTCGTTTTAATCACGCGTTCTCTCGTTTTAATCACGAGTCCCCCCACATCCTGGCGCCCGATCTTGAAACTGTTTACAATTAGAGCTAGCCGGCTATAATTAGGACAGAAGCATGACGATGAACTCGACGAAGTAATTAGTGAGATATACACTCGAAATGAGAATTTGAATATAAAAATGGTTACGGGCATGATTTGGATTGAGCCGTATATAAACGGGATTTTTTCCCGGGATTTTAATTATGTGGTCGTTTGCGGCCGAGTAACGGCGTATTTTCACAAGAACCCGACTTCATACAGGTTAAATCCCACATAATTACCACGTATTAATTGGGGCTCCTCTTGTATTTGCCTGCTTCAGTCACGTGTGCATACACTGTGAAAACGATGTGTACTGGCAGTACACATCAATGTGTATTTTCTCAGCCTCCACATGAACTGTGTACTGAGAGTACACAATTTGTGCACTGGTAGTACACAACCTATGACGAGAATGTGTACTATCAGTGCACAGACTGTGCACTGCCAGTACACAACTCGTTTGGAGGCTGAGAAAGTACACATTCATGTGTACTGTCAGTACACATCGTCTTCAGAGTGTATAAGCCAAAAGAATACCTCACCGAATTTGTTGCATACAAATTAGCAACTTTGTGTTTTTTACTTAACAATCGCTAAACGAGTCTATTTTTGTTCGAGCGAAGCGAGCCTTAATACTCAACTGAAATTGAATATTGTGTATGTGTTTGTCTGTGTGTTTTTAGTCTTTTAGTCTTTAGTGTTTTTAGTATTTTAGGAAGAATTTGTTCGTCCATCCGCCGCCTTTTTCAATGGCAGTCAAGTCGACCTTAACAAACACGGCAAATTAAAACATCGTTGGTTCCCCATAGCCAATAAGCTTCCTCGACGTAACTCGATGAAATAATAACATTTGATCGTCACATTTATCCACTACAGGAATACACGCAACTATAAAAAAAAAAAAAACAATACTGAGGATTTCGTTAACGACACACACTGGCTTCATTAAAAAAAACTGTCAACATCGTGTTGCGTGAATGAACAGGCCTACTCTCGAAGCCAATTCTCCGTTAGCTGCTACTTACGAAATTAAGACGGAACGTAAAAATAAATATGTTTAAAAGCTGAAAATTAGACCTAATGGCAGCGTGAAGTCTCGACACCGTGTTGCCTAAACGAAAAGGTCTACTCTCGAACCCATTTCTTCGTGAGGTGCTACTTACGAAATTAAAGCGGCACGTAAAAATTAGGCCTAAAAGCGGACTATTATACCAAAAATCTGGAACTATAGGCCTAAAAAACTACCATATTTTTAACCGGCAATTTTGATGATTACTACTTTTAGATTATGCGATCGCTGTTGCAGTGCGTGAAAGAGGTGCAATGTCTCTCAATCGACCGACTAGTTATTACCTTCCGAAGTGAAATAAATGTCTAGTATACTTTAAGTCCAAACAATATATTTTACACAATATTATGAATGCATTCGGTGTTTTCATATGGTATAAAATAATACCCGATTCCATCAACGGCACCAGAAGGCAGGACACGAAACTTGAAATAAAAAATGGCGGCTTCGTTAGCATGGTAACCACTGCAATAGCGACAATAACTGTAGAAGTTGACGAAATACTCGTACGTGGGCAACATCCAAAGTTAAGGAACTTATTCTATGTTCGATTCAAACCGTATTCAGTTCGTTACGAGAAACGTGAACCACGGGAAAAGCTTAAGCCTAAAGCGGCCAGTCTGCTCGCGTCTCGGAACAAAAACCATGCGTTATACTTAGCGCCACTCGTAACTTCAATCAGTTTTAAAATTGAATGCTGGATTAAAAAAAGTAAAACTTGATCAGACAGTTCTGATCTATCTTAAAATTATTTTAATGTCCTAATCTGACATATGATAGTTTTTAAGCGATTAATTTTGTATTCTTAACATGATCAATTTGTTTTTGTGATGCTAAATAGTTTCGATCCCCGTGATGCTTTGCGCTTCCTGTTACTTGACGAGAGCGCTCTCTGGTGGTAAATTGTTGAAGCACGTACCAAATTCAAAATACATTTTTTTTTATTGCTTTCAAGGTTCGATATTTGCTAAAATTTTTCAAACTGTCTAAAACATGGTCAAGTCTGCATTTGAATGTAATGCTTAATTCAAAATACAATTTTTTTTTTATTTTTTGCTTTCAATGTTCAACAAAAGCAAATTTCTCAAACTATCAAAAACAAGGTCACAAAGTAAAAATGCAGTAGGTCTAGTTCATTTTGAGACACCACGCACTGGCAGGGCACAGAAACTGTAGCCAGAGCAAGTCTTTCTTTTCTGCCATT
The DNA here is from genome assembly GCA_023313725.1 of Lithobius niger. Taxonomy (NCBI): domain Eukaryota; kingdom Metazoa; phylum Arthropoda; class Chilopoda; order Lithobiomorpha; family Lithobiidae; genus Lithobius; species Lithobius niger. The sequence continues at coordinate 6,227 of JAHWFP010230027.1, read as the reverse complement.
GTAGAAATGACGAAGTTACGAAGTTTCGTTTATGGCTCCAAGCTACAGTTTGTAGTGGTGGTGTTGTGATACGGTGCCGAGTTTTTTTTTTTCTTCGCAAGCTAGCTGTTTAGGCCGGTAAAAATTAATTAAATGGTTCTCAGGAGTGGTGCTGAAAAACACTGACGCGAGCGGGAGGTGTTTTTATTTAACGTTTTATTCGTGATTTTTCATATGCGGGCGATGGCTTTTTTTTTTATCAAACAAATCGAAATCAGTAGCTCATATTTTGTTGTCGAGTACAACATCTACGTTTTAATGACAGGATCAGCGTGCAACAGTTGCATAATTGATAAAAGTCATTCTTTATATCTAGGTTTTTATTTGTGTCATACCCCTAAACGACCCTTAGATTCGTTTCGAAGCGATCTTGTGAATAGGGCAGAGAGCTGATGTGGTCATCGGCTCCAGGAATTGTTTCGTGAAAGTGCTGATGCGTGATTTGAATTTTTTTTTAGACAATTGTCATAAAAAAACGTTTCATTCGTTAAGAAAACAACCCATCGTGCGCTCCCGAGAACCACTTAATTAATTTTTAGCGGCATTACTTGATACCGTCAATTTAGCCATAGTGATGTAGTTCATAGGGGGGAGGGGGGAGCATTCCGAGACCCACTTTCAATTCCCTCCACTTATCGTCATTATAGCTGTTTTATACTTGTCATCTTTAGCGGTTCACAATGTGGTCTCCATAGTGCTTCTTTGTTTATTACTAAGATTTTCGAATGATACTGAATGTACAGTAAATAACCAATATCGCAAAGATATTTTCTGCACGTCATTCTTTTGTTGGCTTAATTTTCCGCGGGATCATAATTACTCAAACACCTCGCAGGTAAAACGGGACAATCAGAGTTGCGACACCGCCGATTCAACTTCCCAACACCGTATGTAAAGTGGTAGATGCTCCATCAACTCGTGTACATTTCCTGCAAAACTATCGCCAAAAATACGTTCCATTTGGATTTGCAAACCGCGTCGGGTTTTGCATCCCGTAAAGGAGATTCGGGTTTCTTACTCCCAAAGCGCATTTTCCCGCCGCCCCCTCCCCCTTTCCTTTTTTTTTTATTTGGCTTTCGGTTGGCTCCGGTTTCCTGTCGGCCATCTTTGATTCCCAGCAGCTCCGTCAGCAATCCAGCCAGCTTAATACGCATTACGGCTCACCCAGATAAAACCCATCCCAGCCAGGCTGCTATTCTCGCTCGCAGCGAGAGACGTCACGGGAAAGAGGGTCACGTGACTCCTCCTTGGGGGTCCTCGCGCTTCAGATAAAGGCTCGTGCTACGGAATTAAAAACGGCCGAGATGCGTTAGCCTGATACTTCGGCGGGAACACGAGAGAAGGAAGGGGGAAAAAATCGATCTGTTGTAAAATAGGGCGTGTGTAGATCGTGGGGGGAGGAACGAGGAAAGTTTGAATCCGAGAGTAAAATTTGCTCCTCGCCTGAATCAAAACTAACATTTTATGTCGGCGACGATTTTGATTCAACTCCATTTTAAAGAGGGAACCGTATTGAAAATCCTGATGGAAAAATTCAACTGGACTAGTATGTCCAGTAGAAAATATCAACTGGACCAATGCCTCCGGTAGATATTTTAAAATGGAACAATACCTCTAGCAGATATTTTGAACTGGAACAGTAACCAACAGTAGTATCCTTCAACTGGACCAGTAATTCCAGTAAGAAATGTTTTGTCTATACTGGTTAACTGGTGAACTGGACCAATACCTCCAGTAGAGGTTTTCAGCTGGACCAGCAGCCAATAGGAAATTCTAATGAAAAAATTCTACTGGACCAGTATGTCCAATAGAAAAATTCAACTGGACCAAACCTTCAATAGGTATTTTCAACGGGACAAGTAATCAGGAACCAGGAATATGTTCAACTTGACCAGGAACTCCAGTAAGAAATGCTTCGTCAACTGGTGTACTAGTTACGTGGTCCAGTAACGCCAGTAGATTTTTTTTAAGTGGATCAGTTCCTCCAGGATATTAGCAACAGGACCAACAGCAACAGTCAGTGGCATTAAATGAACCAGTAACTATCAGCAGAATCTGTTAAACTGGACCAGTAACTTCAGAAGATTTTTTTTCAGCTGGATCAATACCTTCAGGATATTATCAAATGGACCAGAAGCAACTGTCAAGTGTAATTAACTACACCAACGCAGTTTAAAAACACAAAGTGCTTGGTAACTTCACACCAGCTAGACTAAACGAAAAAAGCCCATATGAAAGCTGCCTCTTTAACGGTGACTGTTGTGATACAGTGATAGTCGATATTCGTTACTCCAAGAAACGAAACCATCTTCCCTGAAAAGCTCACCCCAACCACGGCAAAAGCAACAACCAAGTGACAAAAGAAAGGCCATTTGCCCAGTTTATGATGGAAATGTAGCACGTGGTGATTCCGACACTCGAAGTTTTCTACGACCCACTTAAAATCTAACGTAGAACTAAAGTGAATGTAGGAATAAGAGAGTGAACATGCTCTTTTTGCTGCACAAAACTTGAAAATTTTGAACTTTGACTAATTCAACTTATTTTTCAGAAAGTGCATTTCTAGAAGAATGCTGCACAAGCGAAGAACTTTGTATTTTGCTGGCATAAAGTAATATACAAAAGTGTTTGTTATATAACGGGAAAATTAAAACGTAAGTTCTTATTGAACCTCTTAATTTAACGTAATTTTCTTAAACCGAAAAGGGAATGTGGACAGAAAAGATCCTAGGCTTACGAGCAAAATTCGTCCCCCTTTTTTTTTTAGAATAATCTCAGCAGCTGGAACCCATGCAAAACTAGAAACTGGAGCTGCAGTTGTATGCCAACTAAAATTGTAGTCGTGTTTTTAATATTAGTATCGGCATCGGATCGGATCGGTAAAAACGCATATCGGCTTATCCCATTAAGTCACGAATTGATCCTGGTGGTTTTTTTTAAATATGTTGGGTCTGTCAAGGGATTCTAGCCGGCATTCCCTTGGTTTGGAGACGAGGACGATGACCACTGGGCTGTTGATGCTCGCTTTGCTCGGCATCCCCGGGACCACCTCACAAAGCTTGTCGTGCGTGTTGGGATTTAGGTTTTCGCCCATCTAGTAGTTGCCACATTTTTTTTGGGGTGAGCCGTGACTGAAGGTGTTATGTTGTGTCAAGAAAAACATTCAACCCCAACAATTTCTTTCATTCCGACAGGTGGAGTTAGTGACAAGTGCGTCAGCTTTCTTTCCTTCCCTCCTAAAGCCCAGTTTAAAACGAACGAGACCAAAATATGGTTGTGAGCCATTTTAAAAGGTCAACAGAAACCTCCAATTTGACACAAGAGTTATTTTGAATTTTTTTTTGTTTTTCCATACATGTAGCCAGCACAGCTGTGGCTTTGTCTATGCCATGTAAGTCACCAAATTAAATCAAAACAACGTTGAAAGGAGACAAAATCAGCAGATTTTCTTGATTTTTAATAACCGACATAAGCCTGTGTGCGATTCTAAAAGGTGAATCGACCGTCAAATTTTGTCAATACAGCATTTTATTATTTATTTTTTTTTTTTTTTCATGTACGTTAAGAATCTGTTTCCGATGTGTGACGCTCGGAGGCTTGTGTGAAAGGAAAAAAAACTGGAAAGTAGGGCTAGGCAAGAGTTTTGGTCACTTGATCAATGGCGTCAGTAGAAACAGAGTGGTTCTCACAAAAACTTGAAACGAACCTCGAAATTAGCAGTGAGAATTACGAGCACAATTTCGACAAAGAGTACAAGAATTGGAGTAACAGGAACTGTCGTGTGCTCCTGGATAACTAAATAAAAGAATTTACTGTGAATATTTGAAAAAAGATTCCATGCATTTACCGTGGTTCGAATACATTTCTCCACCAGGTAGAGTGTTTGTTGAGAGAAGCCCTTGTATGATATAAGCTGCTCATGTGTTTAATTTCGTAAAATTGACGTCGAGTTATGCATAGAGCCGAAAGACCATCAAGTTGTAAACTTGGTCGAAGAAGGGTGGATGACTGGCCAACCTCATTTGCTGTTTATATAAGCCCAGGATTGGGCTTTTGAAGGGGATCGGACTTTTGGGGCCATAGAGTTGGGCCCAAACGCTGTCAGCAACCACTGACACCATTCTTATGACGTTAACAAGGGGAAGGGGGGGGGGGACGTAAGAACCAGTTTGTAAAAACTGGGCCCCTGTGACCACCGTACAATCGGTGGAGCCCAGCTCCGTCATGATTACAGCTGACCACGGCCCATTCCTAGTCAGCGTGACTCAACGAGATGACCGAAGACATACATCCGTCCAGTCAGGAAAGTCCTCATGTGACCACCGAGTCCAATCAGGAATGTCAACATCAGGTAACTACCATATTGTGGAGTTTACAGCGTGTACAGTATTGGACAGTGAATTTTGAACACTTCAAATGTTGCACTGATTTCTGCATATAGGTTAATCGTTCCTGGTAGATGTCAATGTTAGGACTAACATCTTTCAATTGTTGTAATAGAACAACGTTGCATTGTTGGAGCACGTTTCTAACCTACGGAGAGTTTGAATGACGCAAGTTTCTCATGTATATGCTAAATCGTAACAGTGGAGTTTTCGTTCAGGAAAAAGCGCTGCGTCAATGCTTATTTGGAAAAGAAGTTTTCAGAATTCGTTGGCCAATACTGTAGAATATTGGGCAATGAATTTTTAACACTTGTTTACCAAACAAGCATCGATAGAGAGATTTTTCCTGGACGAAAACTCCTTAGCATTGTTACGTGAGAAACTTGCCTCATTCGAACTATCGGTAGCTTAGAAACGTGCTCCAACAATGCAACGTTGTTCTATTACAACAATTGAAAAATGTTAGTCCTAACATTGCCTTCTACCAGGAACGATTAATCAACATACATAATTCAACCCGGTAATTTTAGAATCCTTCTGAAACAATTTACGGAGGTCGCTGAGACCACTTCCTCGGTAAGAAGAGTTCCAAGCTGCCACCACCCTCACCGAAAAGAAATGCTGGCGACAATCCAGTCATGAGGGCTGGACCATCATCTTCCAAGCACGCCCCCACCCCACCCCCATTTGGAGTGAGCAGGGCTCAGATTAAAGAAAGTTATGTCCACTGACAGGACACCGTGCAGAATCTTGAGTACAAGACCAAATTTCATTCTACGTAGTTCTAGAGGTTCCAATTTTAAACTCCACAGGCATACTCCAGCAGGAATTTCTCTGGAGTCAGGCAATCCCTTCACAAATCGCTGTTAGACTAGTTAAACCATATCTATATCTTTGCGCAAGGAAGGAGACCACATGGGGGTGGTGCACCCGACAGTATTGAGCGCACAAAGACCATAAATGCCCAGGCACGTTATGCCACCTTTATGCAATTACGTTTAATTCCAGTCACGTGACCCTGACTCGAACAAGCGAACCAGTTCATGGCCACTCGTACATTGGTATTAATATAACACATTAAACCCGTTTTAAGGGTATCCTATACTACTTTTGCGATAAACTTGTGCTTTTAGATTTTATTAGCTGAATCCTGCCCCCAACAAAATGTTGCATAAGGCCGTGGGTCAGTATTCCGAATTACTGAAAACTCTTCCCACGTCGCTCATCACGCTCCCTCCCATTCCAGGTCTATAATTACAGAATTCTGTTCAATCCAACCTCCCGCAGTTGTCATTACCACGAGCCTGCGCAGAAGTCGTCGTCAACAGCCTCAGGGTTCCTCGAACTCGTCATTTCATGCCCCACCTGCGCGTTCCTCTTATCTGTATTTGGCAGCCCCGTAGGAAAGTCGCAGAAATCTTTGAAGCAGCGGGCGGGCAGGAGGGGGGGGGGGGGTTAGCGGGTGGGTGGGGGTTGCGGGGTGAGTGAACAGGGCTAGGTCGTGCTCGCGCATAAATTGGTCACTTTCGTTGCATTGCAAACAGAACCAGGAGAATTACATTTAAGCCGATTTTCCCCCCCATCTCTGTTTAAAATTCCGTTGCAGACGTGTTCGCGTAATCCAAACAGGAATACATAAATTTAAGACTTCAAATTTAAAATTTGGCTAGTTTTGAATATCTGACGAGGTGGAGTTGCCTTTGCTTTGCCTTAAGCTGCTGTCCGAATCACCTGCTCATTACGCGACTCGTGGGTCGTCGGAATGTAATGGAGCCAATTTCGTGGGGATGCATGAATTCAGCC
>JAHWFP010230026.1:19422-36023 GCA_023313725.1 Lithobius niger | reverse complement strand
TTTTTTTTTGTTAACCTTAGGCAAAAGCGTTGCCTTTTACTCCCAGCAGAATTATTTTTTAAAATTGTATTTATGCAACAACGTAAACAACTAGGGCCTACTACTTGTATGCAAACTCAAATTGCATTGGTTTTATCTTTTGTTGGTTGTAAGTATCGGTATCTGATCGGTTTTGCCGTTACTTTGCATGCCAGTATCGGTATTGGATATAAAAAAGTGGTATCGGAACAGTCCTACTTAGCCCATTGGTATGCACTTTTCCCAATTGCTGACACAATTACACGTAACACCTTTTCGGTCTATTTCATGCCACCAATTTTCGAAAGCCAAGTTTTTCTCTGATGCCACCAATTTCATAAGGAAAGGCAAGCTTTCTCGGGTGCCACCCAATTAACAGGATGTGGCATTTCACAATGTTGAGTCATTTTGGTTTCTCCCTCTGAAGTACTCAGTCTTCCCTGGCACAAATTTTCTGGGATACTGTAGTGTTGTCAGCAAAAGCCCGAACGGACGATTTAATCCCCTTAAAAGCATTGTCAGTATACAGGATAAAAAGGTGGGGTCCGAGTACACAGCCTTGAGGCACACCACTAGTCACACTTACCCAAGAAGAGGCCTGCCCATTTATCATTACCGTATGTCTGCAATCGGTGAGCCAAAGCCAACAGTGCCAAACCTGACATCAAGATTTCAAAGTCTTCTCACTAAGCCTAAATGGGGCACCATGTCAAACTCCTTCGAAAAGTCCCAAGTATGTGCAGTCTCTATGTGCACCGCTGTCCACTGAAGCCATCCAGTCTTCCTGAGAAAGAAGCAAGTGGCTAGAACAGGACCGTCCTCGAACAAAGCCATGTTGCACATCATATGGCACACCGTTACCCTTCAACTCGGTCTCGGTCACGGATCTTGACCATTTCAAGATATGTGGATGGCTGTCACATTTGCAACTTTCCAGTCATTGGGTATAGGCCCAACAAGAATGGATCTCGCAAAAAGCTGGGCGAGTGTCTTAGCAAGCCATGGGCAGCTTTTGTATGAACCCGAGGGTGAATTCCATCCGGGCCAGCAGTCTTACACACATCAATATTAAGCAGTTGCTTAAGAACACGATGTTCCCAGTTGAGTCCACTCTCACGTCTAAGCCCGCCGTCTCGAGTACTGTCAACCTGAGCCCAAAATTCTCTGAAATAAATTGCTTTACAGTCGTCCTCTTGGGTGAACACAGAGCAGAAGTGCTTTTGCAGTGCCTCAGCCGCCTCTTGGTTACTGGTAGTATGCCCCCCAGAGTCGTGTAGAATTGCCTGAAGGACTGAGTCTTATTCTTCACACAGGTCACTCCAATAGGCGTGCGGGGGTTGCTTTGCACCTTTTTTGGCCAAGTGTGCCTCAAAGCGCATTTTGTCACTGCGCAAAAACCCTACAAGCTTTAAGCATTGCAGCCTTGAATTTCCAGAAGTTGGCCTTCGATGGATAGTGCCAGGAGGAAATAAAGCAAATGTAGTATGCAGTGAGTAGACAACTAACTCGGTACCAGAATCCGGCACTGGGCCTCATCACATCACGTAAACCCCAGCTTCAGCGAAAATATCAGATTTTCTTGTCAATTCGGTCAATTATTGTAGTTTATATGCTTTAGAATTAAGGTTTCTATATTTCGACGATATATACATTACCTGGAATTTTAGCATTCTCCTCCTCCAATGCTGAGAGATTAAAGTTACTGAGCCACCACCCACGCAGCCCTGTTTGCATCCTACTACGCACCCCTCCATTATAAAAGCGTTGCGAGCGAACGTGTCATCTTTTCTTCTCTACAGTCCGACCCAATCGGCTCCTGGAAGGTTGCTGTAGTCTGAACTACCGCGGGTCCTTCATTATCCTACATCATGAATCGTGCCAAAGCACACCACAGGAAGCCTCGTCCTGGATTGCTACTCCGCTGCCTTCGACCACTCTAGTTTCGGTGGACATTCTTTCACCACCTTTACCAGACTTTTCCACCCTTTCTGCAGGCTGTCATAGTTTGCCCACGGTCTGCCCTTCTTCGGGTGGTTCACGTTGGCACTGCCCTTCGCCCGTTCATCCTTCGGCCACCGAAGGGGCCATTTTGAATACAACTACAACCTCCCTGGTCCCCTGCGGGCAGGTTGTGGCTTCGCTTTCAGAGCTTCGGTCCCTTCAATCCGAGCTCTGCAAGGCCAAGGAGGTCTACTCTTGACTCAAGCTTCAAGTCAAGTCCGTCAGATTGCTGCCAAACGTCATTCGGATCGTCCTTCGGAGGGGCCGCTCCACCTTTCGTCTAGATCTTCCTGGCGTTCGTCAAGCCCCAGGCCTTCGGCTTCAGCGGGAATTTACCCTTTATCCGAACCACCCTCCAGGGAACAAGTCCACTTGCTCGTGGATAATGCCCTTCGCTCTTTAAGCCTCAAACGAAAGCCCTCACCGCGACCTTCGTTGCCATGTCAGTACACTCACGACTGGATCACTGTTGCTACCTTCAACGTCAGCATGCGCAAACGGCACCGTTCTTCCTTCGGCTCTCCTGGACCTTCTCACCGTCGTACCTCACCTTCGCCTACCGGAATCCCTCGCCTTCGTCCCGCAAGCAGCCTCTGGCATTCCTCCAACCGATACCTCCACTCCTGGGCCCTTTGTCCTGTTACCGTTACTGATGACAGTGACATTGATTCTGCTTCCGCCATTGCCAAAAACGCCCAATCCCCTTCGGTTGCCTCTAACAACCCCTTCGGTTGACTTTCGACACATTCACTTTGCTGCCTCTTTCGCTGACGACCCAGATCTCGTAAATCTCTCTACCTGACCTGCTCAAAACCATTGAGGATATCATTTCCGACTTGTTTCCTCTACAAGCCTTCGTTTCCGGCTGCGAATACCGTCAGGTATATCGAGGGCTTTCCACTGGCTTCGGTTTGGGCTAGTGTGACCGCCTTCCTCGACAGCAAGCAGTCATCGAATGATCAAGAACCTTGCTAACAAGTGTCCTTTGCAATGGAGGTCTACTACTTGGCAAGGGTGAGCCATTGGAACTAGACAAAGATGCTCCTCCCCTTCGCCTTGGCCGAGAGACGTCCTTCTTTTGTCCTACTGGCGATGGCACTGCTAACCCTCGTACCTTTGATATGTATCCTCAATCGGAGTTTCTTACTGCCGAGGTGTGGATAGATTTTGGAACACCTCGTTTTATTCTGCGAAAAGCCTCCACTCCTTCATCAGTCCTCAAAGACAACGACCACCTCCTTCGATTGAGCCTTCATGCCGCTTCGCAGGCCGATATCCTCAACACTGTTGCCAACGCGCTATGCGAAAAACTGTCTTCAGAATCGGTTCAGTTAGAGGCTAAGCGTTTGGCCTTTCTCATCAGTCAAGCCACTCCATGAACTGGCTCCTCTTCAACTCGTCGCTACTCCTTCGGGATGTGGCCCTTCACACTGCTTCTAATCTCAGTGGCCCGACACGCCACGAGTTCACAATCAACCGATTCACGAATCTGACACGCTCTTTCGGGGTCTGATCCAGAAGTGGGCTCCACATTTAGACATTGCCCGCAAACCAAAGGTAATACGACCAAGCAGTCTCGACTCTTCACTAAGAATTTTTCCCGTCCCTTTCGCCCAGGTGCCAAAGGACAATTGGCACCCTTCACCTTCACATGGCAATCGTGAAGCGAAATACCCAAGTTTGCCTCCTTCAGTCACTCAGCCCTTTCGGAATAAGGGACCCTGACTGTGGACAGGGCCGTCCCCAGGCCACAGCTCTACTTCCTTCTGTCGTTTCCTTTATCCTCTCCAGGCCCCAAGCAACGGTCTCGTTCCAGCCGCTGACATTCACCCTTCCCCCCTTCCAGTTGGGGGTCGCCTTCACCATTTCCTTCCAGCTTGGCGTTCACTACTTTGGGCCTGCACATCCTTTCCATTATATGCGAAGGCTTTCTTCTGGAATTCTCCACCCATCTTCCGCTGGTCTCTTTTCCACTGTGGTCCTTCGCTCCCTTCGTCAGCAATCAGCTCACATCCAAAGTTCAAGATCTTCTCTATCCAAAGCCGCTATTCAGGAATGTCCATTAGTTCCTTCTTTCTTTGCCCAAGGAAAACAGGGGGCTACAGACTTATCTTCAACCGATCAACCTCTAAGTCAGTCTCTTAAAATTCTCACTTCAAGATGGAAACCCTTAACTCTATTCACCATTCCCTTCGCAAAGAGGACTAGACGATTTCCATCGATCTCTAGTACGCATATCTACACATTCTTTCCGTCACCTTTTTCGTTTCATCTACAACGGCACAGTCTTCGAGTTCCTATATCTCCCGCGGTCTCAACGTCGCACCAAAAATTTTCACGGCTGTCCTTAAGCCCATTTTGGCACCTTTACATTAGCACCAAATATATGCCAGTGCATACCTCCTCTACACTCCTTCGCCATCGGCGTTTCACTCCGCATCTCCTTAAGCAATTGGGCTTCAGAGTCAATCCCAAGAAATCCACCTCGTTCCCTCTCAGACCTTGAGTTTCCTTCATCTTTCATCCTACATTCTCACGGACCTCACTCCCTCATCGAAACCTTAGACTCCCGGCGATTCTCGAACCCTATGACAGACCCCTACACCACTTTCGCATAGACGCCTGGGACAGTCGTCCTCATCAGCCCCCGTGCGATGTTCCCAAGGCTTGAGTGAACTCCAAGACATTTCTCTTCGCTATTCTTCTCTGGTGGACGGATGTTCTGACACTATCCCATTCAGTACCAATGCACAAATCCTCCTCGGATATACACCCACTGACAGGCGCCTCCCTTCAGGGTTGGGGAGCGCACATTGCTCACCTCCAGGTTTCCGGCTTTTGGCTGCCCCACAAACACGACCACGTCAACATACTCGAACTCCGTGCAGTTCTTTACACTCTTCATCAATTTCGCAGCCTCGTCATGGAGAAAGTAGTTCAACTCAACGCCGACAACATGACAGCCGTCACCTATCTCCGGAAGGAAGGCGGAACGAGATCCGCAGCCTCCACGACCTAACTCCAGAGATCTTCCGCCGTTGCATCTCTCTCGGCACGACCATCTCGCCTCTCCATATGCTGGACAATCAAAACGCGATTGCCGATTCCCTGTCTCACCGCTCCCTATCCACCGGCGAATTGACCCTAAATATGTCCATTTGCAAATATCCATTCAACACTGGGGAACTCCAATGGTCGACCTCTTCACTACGAGGCACAATGCTAGACTTCACCAATTCGTGAGCCCAATCCCTGACGACCAAGCCTGGGCTATCGATTCCCTGACCCTTCACTGGGACTGCCTTTATGGCTACCTCTCCCCTCCATTCAAACTCCTCTCGTCCTTCTCAACATCGCGCTGTCTTCCGGACAATTTCTACTTATAGCACCGAATTGTCCAGTAGTTTCATGGTTCCCCCAGCTCCTGGACCTCCTGTCGACCTTCCTCGCTTCCCAGACTCTCCGGACCTGCTCTTCCAGCACTACGGGACCAGGCTCCATCCTTGCCGCCAGTCCCTGAAGTCACACGGGTGGCTACTATCAGACTCCTCACGACAGCAGGCATTTCTGAAGAGCAGGCCTTCCGCATCGCTTCTAAAGCTGTCCGGTCTTCCACCAATAAAATCTACAACAATCACTGGCACCACTGGTTTCAATGGTATATCTCATGGCAAGTCAGTCTAGTCAATTCCACACTTTCGTACTTCTTGATCTTGTTCAATGACCTCTTCAAGAGGGGGGGGGGGGTGTCTGAAAGACTCCACCATTCTTGTCTGTCGTTCTACCCTTAATTCTGTTGTTAAGGCCACGGGTAGCTCTCATCTGTTAGAAGACTTTTGTATTTCCGCCTTAGTCAAATCCTTCAAAATCAGGCGACCAGTCACACGAAGGTTGATTCCTGATTGGGACTTTTCGTGTTCTCAACTTACTCATGACCACACCATATGAACCACTCGCTTCAAGCTACTTCAGCCATCTTAGCCGGAAGTCGTGTTTTTGATAACACTCGCTGCCAGGCTTGGCTGTAGTGAAGTTCAACCCATATCATATGTGCCAGCCGACTGCTTCTGGCTGTTACTCTTTCTTATCTGCAAAAAGTGCTGAAACTTCTCAAGACTGCTTCTTCCTAGCAGACTTCAAAGGAGTTAGCCTGACTCCTCGAGCTTCGTTTCGTGCAAAGACCCAGACACCTTGCGAACGACTCCTACCCTTTATCATCCTAGTTCTCTCTAGCATTCTGGGAGACGAACCAGAATGTCAGCTTTGTCCTGTACGAGCCCTTCGTTTTTATTTATGGAAAACCAAATCTATTCCCAAAGGTCGTTCCCAGCCTTTTTTTCCCCTTCGTCATGCCCTTCAGTGAGACGTTAAGCCTGCATAATTGCAACCTGGATCAAGACTGTCATACTTGATGCTTACGAAGCTCTGGAAATCAACTGCACCGACGACATTCGACCACACCGCCCCTGAACTTGTAGCCATTTCCGCATCTTCGGCCTTTTATAGTAACGTCCCGTCTCCGACATCCTCGAAGCGGCCTTAGAGGAGTACTACTGTCTTCACGTCTCACAACGATCGAAACATGTCTTCTCAGGCCAATGGACTCTACATTCGCCAATCTACATATAATTTCACTCGTGGCTGCCCGGCAGATTCTTTGGTATAACCCCTTAAGCAAATACAATTTCCCGTCTTCTGCTATTAATCCTTTGCCTTCGTATTGCTTTGCAACGTTTCTCGCTTTTGGGGGAGCCAGCCCGCAACCCTAGAGAACCTGTTGGTTGGTGCTCTCCGACGCTGTTGACGAGGTCTGTTGGAATGCTAAAATTCCAGGTAAAGTATCTTCGTCGGCATATAGAAATATCAAAATACCAGGAGCACCTGGTTGATTTTGGTTTCTATTGCCTAACTGAAAATATACATTACCATATCCCACCCTACCTTCCCTCTTTGTCATCACCTGGACGCTATAGATGAATAAAAGATGACATTTGTTTGCTCGCAACACTTTTATAACGGAAACCTGCACAGTATTACGTGGCTGGCGGCTCGATAACTTTAATCTGCAGAGTAACAGCATTGGAGGAAGAGAATGCTAAAATTCTAAGTAATACAAACTTTCGGTTAGGCAATAGAAACCAAAATCTACCTGGTACTCCTGGTATTTTGATGTTTTTATGCTTAGATTGTAAAAATCTGGCTATTCGCAGATCAGGTTGTTTATGCTTAGGTGGCCTTTCTCGTGTTTCGTTATCGGCAGTTGGTGGAGTACCTCTCGTATCAAAAGCCAGCAGACACTGAGCTCCTTTGGATCAAGCAAACGCTGCGCTATGTACGACTTTAATTTTATTTAAATCAGATAATTCTCTGCTAACATGTTCTGCTAAATCCAAATTAGCTCTGTTAAACACAACAGATTGGTTATTCTGACGAAGAAACCACAGTCCTAATTATGTAATTCTGCGAACTCTAATGCAGCCCGTAGTCTAGATTCTAGGCAAACAATCACATTGTCCGCATCGTCTTGAATATGAGGTGATTCGAAAGTGAGTGAACTGGGTAAACGAAATTCCATTCCGAAATAAAGAAAATGCGCACTTAATAAAGTTAACGACGACGGAACTGCATTTAATGCAATGCGAACCATAGGTAAAAATCTACGCCAATCTTGTTTGCAATGTAATGCTACCTTGGAGCAAAACGGTATCTATACATTTATTTGCAGCTTCAACTTTTCCACCCACCCATGCAGTATTTGGGGTGACATTTATTTGAAATAAATTCGCCAATCTACATATAATTTCACTCAACGAATTCACATTCCATTTCCGACCGGAAAAATAATGAGGCTCCTAATTCATGAAATTAATTTGGTAAATAATTTATGAGCCACGGTTTTGGTCTTTTTATTAGGTAGCTACCGCTATGAAAATCATCGAGACTGGTTAGTATCCAGGAATTTCCATACTTACTGGTATTAAGTGGGCCTATAAGATCTAAACTCCATGCAACTCAAGGCCTCTGTAAGGGTTGAAAGCTCTTAGCTTCAAATGGTTTATTAGGCCTTACATAAGCTTGGCATACTGGGCAACTTTTTACACATAATTTTCCATGTCTCTTGCTATAGTAGGCCAAAAGAAATGTACGTCACCTTCCGTAGTTGCCTGTATCAGGAGTCGAATTACAGTCCCTGACATAGTGGTTTATTAACGATTTTGAGACTCACGTTTGTGCTAAATTTTTCGTTCTACACTGCTCTGGGCTAGCCAAACCGATTATATAAAGAATTCTAGCAGAACTACCAGTCTTCGCTCGGGTGGAGTAACTGCTCCCGTTGTAATCTACTAATATCTGCAAATAAAAGTCCAGCTGTGGTATACGCCACAAGCAGAGAAGGACACGAGATGTAGGCACGGTGGTAGTAGTGGTAGCACCACCTGGGGGTGTGCACCAGTATTTATAAACAATGTAGGTTGCAGTTGCACACCCTGCAACGTGTGCATACAGCTATTCATAAACATGTCAGGTGGCATATGGCGCTACTACATTACAAGTACAACTAACAGCAAAATAGTTAGCAGTATGTACAAACACCACAATCGTCCTGACTAGCCTAGAAGTAGGGTACAACTGTGCACACTTCTAGGTATATTGTTCTATTTCCGTGCAACATTCTTACTATGTATTTTTACACCCCCTACATTTAACTTAATTATTGACATGATTAATTTCTTTTTATATAAGTAATTTCATGATTCCATTATTTTTTATGTTCTAGTTAATGCAACACACTTTTGTTTTGTTACATAAAGTGTTTACACACATCCTTCCCCCCCTTTAAATTAATAACCCCACATAATAACACCTCATGAATACTCTGCTAACTATATACGGAATTGTACAGAAGTCTTAAATCGGGGAACAATTAAGGAAACTCAAGGAAAAAAAATTAGCCGCCTCCCCTCTTAACATTCAGGCGTCGTCACAAATCAAGGAGCACTCAAGGCTTTTATATGTGTTGATACTGGCACATTTCCTGATTTCTTAGCTAATCTTGCACTAGGTGTTGTAATGATTAGCTCTTTTCACTAAAGTGTTGGCATTGGGCCAGGAGTTGCACTCGCGTGGCGAAGCACACCTCTGCCGCACTGTTGTGGCGCTATTAGCAACGGCGGAAAGTCAGACTCCGAAATTAGTGTTTCCGGCAGTCTGCAATCAGTTGTTAATTGGTTTTTAATTAGTGTTTTCGGCTTGGAAACGATCAACAGGAATAATCTTACAATTTTTATTTCTGTTTTCCTCTTGAGCAGTAGCTCCCTCTACTGGCTTGTAGAGTGGGCTGTTTTGCCATACTGTGACTTCTGGTGTAATGACGTCGTGTTATGTTTCCCGGAAACAAAGCTGTTAGGCATGTCCAAACTTTACCGTTATTTAGTTTAACGTGATACTGGTATTTGCTATCCTTTCTAATCACTTCTGCTGCAACCCATCCAAACTAGGTTTGGCTTATTGTCTGTACATTAGATTTGGTCTCGAAAGTGGAAGGTTAGTTCCTGTTTACATCTAGTGGCTTTTAGTTGCCGATCTTGTGCAATATCAACCTTGGGATCAGTTGACTGGAACATCACAAAAAGACGGGTGCAGACATTTCACTTAAGAAACAGTTGAGAAGGATTCCTTTGTGTCGTGGTGTGGGGGACATTTCTTGCCTGCATTAGGAAATTTAAGTGCTTTTTCTACAGTTAAGCCGTCAGTTAAGCTCGCTTTTAATGAACATTTTAAATTTCGCATGAGATTTTCTGCGCTACCGTTCGTCATAGGACAGGGCAGAATGCTAGTTACGTGACGGATGCCACATTCCTTTAAGAACATTTTGAACTCATGACTTGTGTGCTGAGGTCCGTTGGCCGACACAATGGTGTTACACAGCCCATAGATTGTGAACAAGTTTTTGAATATTTTAATAACATTTGCACTTGTAGTCGACTTCAAAAACACAAATGGAAACCACAAATGGAAACTAGGAATGTGCATCAACACCACTAGAAACATTTTTCCAGCAACAGGCAGTGGAAATCCGTGTGAAATCGAGACCACACAGTCGCGAGCCGCTCCCATACACGCTTTTTAAATGTAACACCAATTTCTTTGTTTACTTGAATGGCTGACATTTAACAGTTTTATCTAAATCCTCATCGATTGTCGGCCACCATACTCTAAAGTGAGCAAGTGGTTTTATCCGTGCTGTGCCCCAGTACCGTATACGTAATTCTGAAAGATCCTCTAATCTTAACTTTTCAGGAATGACTAGCCTATGTCTCGAAAATACATCTTTTCCATCAGGTGACAATTTGTGCCGCCTAATGAAAACTGGCTTAAGCTAGTCATTTTCAATCTTGTCCGGCCAGCCGTCATTAATGCATCTTTTAAAGTATACGCTTCAAGCTGGTCAGCCAAGAGGAAGTGACTCAATAGTTTCCAAATTCATAACTTGCAACCCCAGAGGTCGCTTAGAAGGAGGCTCATAAGGACCAGGCATCAGAGAAAAAAAAAATGGTTGTTAGGTTTTGTTTACCAGCGATGGGCTGCAGCACGAAGTCGTAACCATTCAGATATAATGCCCACCGTTGGATATGGGCGGTTGCCATAGCTGGAATGGACACTTTGCTGCCGAACACCCAAGGCTTTCTGATCCATTTGCAAAATCAATTTCCTCCCAAACAAGTACTGGTGGAATCTCTTCCCCCCAAACAAAGTGAAAGTACCTCACGGTCGGATTGGGCATAGCCAAGGTCAGCTGTGCTCAAGGACCATGAAACAAACCTATAGACCTCTCCTCACCTATAGGCATAACATGCATCAGCACGGCTCCGACCCTACCGGCGATGCATCACATACTAGTTTGATAGGCTATGCTGGATCATAGTGCACTAGTACTTTAGCTCATTAAAAGCAACCTTAGCCTTTTGTACAGCCTCAGAATATTTTTCGCTCCCATACTGTGTTGTTTTCGGTGAAAGTAAGTTATTTTATGGAACCGGTATGGCCGTATGGAGGCCAGATGGAGAAAAAAATTTCTATACTGGTTCATAAATCTCAAATAGGATTTAAGTTCTGTTAAGTTCGTAGGCTCAGGTGCCAATCTACTATCAAGATCTTCAGCTTGGTTTGCGATTCCAGTCTTGTCAAGTTAGAAACCTAAATAATTGATTTTAGCTTGACTTAGCTTACACTTAGTTCTTTTAACTTTTATGCTGCGCTCCTGCAAAGCAGAACAAACTCTGAGGAGAGTGGCATCATACTCCTTGTCCTTTCCAGCAGCTAGAGTATTGTCAACAAAAGGATTTGCTCGAGGTATGTCCCTCAGCACATATTCTATTCACTTCTGGAAAATGCCAGGTGCACTAGCCAGTCCTAAAGGTACCTTCTGTCAGTGAAATAATCCCAGGCATGTGGAAATTGTTAAAGGTGCCTTTGACTCCTCATCCAACTTGGTTGGCAAAAAGCGACAGATAGGTCAGTAATGGAAAAAGTGTCATACCCTGCAAGCTGACTAAACAAATCCTCAGCCCTAGGTATGGGATGGTACGGAATTTCCAGTTGACGGTTTACTGTGCCTGAGTAATTGCCCACAATCCTAACGTCATTTTTAGGCATGAAAACAAGCACCGTGGGGGTCGCCCAGGCACAACAATCCACCTGCTTTAGAATCCTCTCCCACACTGGTCCTCGAAATTTGGCTTCGACCTTACCTCTAACCGCTAATTGTCCCTCTCTCCTTCTGGCGCCATGGCAAAACTACAGCTAGGGGCACAGGTCTCGCCTTACAATATTTTGGTACCGTATCAGCTTTTAAGTTTTATATGTACTTTGAAGTCTTTGAAGGTGCCAAGAATAAGTTGGGAAACCTGGTAAAGACATCATTTACAAAATTAGTTTCTCCTGAGGCAGTTTCTACATTATCAACTTATTGTCTATGTTGTTTGTAAAGCGGATCAGGTTCAGATCGAAGCTTGTCATCCAGCTAAAACTGAGGAGTGCAGGCTACTCTCCTGGCGAGATAACTGCATGTAACTTCGCTCGAGGAGCTTTCATGCTGCAACTCTTGTCCTGTTGACAGACATTCCACGTCTAAAACGATTAAACAAATGGTCAGAGTATAGTACGCGTTTTTTCGTAAGGCTTCACACTACTCTACTCACATCTATCACACTATTTAGTGTTACATAAAGCGTTATAGTATTTAGGGGCCTGACAATTTTGCCTACCCAAGCTGTCACGATGATATTCATTGAATTTAACTTGATGACAGAGAAATACTTCAACAAGCTGATAACAAGGTTGAATCCGAATCAGAATCAACTTCGAGCGGCAATCTGTGGCCATTTAATTCGCAGTGCACCACCCACTTATTGGAGTGCACACTGCTTGCTAACGAGTTAATTGCAGAATCTAATTAATCAAAACTCTCTCAACACCTTCACCATTTGAACTGTCTGAGTCGGAATCTCCCGACTCTTCCAACGAATTTGCTTTTTTCATGTCATATTTATGATTTTTCTTCTTCTGGCTCGTCATGCTTTAGGTTTAAGGAACGAGGGCACCGTGCTGTCTCCCTTAGGTTTGCCAGACCTACAGATGCGGCTGAGGTGCCCAACAGTTCCATAAGATGAATACTTATGATTCCTGCACTTACAGACAGCTTTTACATGATTTTCATACCCATAACAGAAGCACTTGTCTCTTTTCAGTTTTGAGCAAAATTTTGACGTTTTTGTTTCACCTGGTGGGTGGAAGAGGCCTGCAAATTTGTCACATCTTTCTCAGCAAGGTCTTGAGTCAAGGAAAAAACTGACTCAAAAGTTAAAATATCTGGATCTTTAGCTAGCAGTTGTTTTAAAATCTCAGTGCTTCATCACCGCGATACATCTATCACGCGACATGGTTTCTGAAGCTGTACCATTGTTGGGACCGTATTTGCAATTTAGCGTTAAACGCTTTAATTCAGTTATGTATTATGCTATAGATTCGCCAGCATGCTAATCACGCTTCTGAAAAATTACAGTTACACAAAAAGTTAGGTTTATGGCATAGATTGCTGCTGAATAGCGTGTTTATTTCGGCTAGTAATTTTCTGACTGGCACATCTACTACATAAATTGGTGCACTAGTCATTACAGATATCTGCAATTACCGACATCTAGTGGAGAAAAATATAACCAACGCCAGAAAGGAAGACATATCGCCGTAAGCACAAAGGGGTTGTTTCCTGTCCGCCAGGCCCTACCGTCTGCAATCGGGTCTGGGGCTAATCCCCTAATCCCTGGGGGGGGGGGGGGACAACAACCTGCTCAGTCTCAGGCTAGACTCGCTCGGTTGGGAGCATTGTGTTTGTACTTTGAACTTAAAAGCAAGAGAATGACAACATTTCCGACACACGTCTATAGCTGATATCTCTTGATTCAATTAATAATTACCAGAAATCAGCTGTCTTACTCGTCAACCATGTCCAACCCACATAATTATAGTTTAAAGCTGAACAAGAGAGGAAGCGAAACAATATAAAGTAAAAAACCGGAATTTTATTGATCATTTAATCAATCAAAAGCACTCGTAACTACAGGTATTGTGGTAAACGGGAATATAGCGTACCACTATATTATAGTAGCATTGATAAAGAAGTCATTTAGAAACCAATCGGCAAAGTGAGAAATTCAGAAATGAAAAAGAAAAATAACCTACCACACAATGTGGAAAATACCAACACAAATGTTTATTGGTACTGTAATACCAACACCGAAACGCTTGGTTTTTACATACAAACAAAAATAGTAAAAAGAAAAAAAGAATAGGCTGCAAAAGCTAATATCAGTAAAATTAACAAGCAAAACAATACAGAACAAACTTTCAAAAAGAAATTATCGTACAAACAGTGGCACGTTAGAGCAGGCTGATTAGGCGTGACCTACGACCCTAAAAGTTTAAAGAATTTTTGTCATGTATTATGAACAGAATGCGTTTTTCAGAACTTGAACAATTTGGCTCTAGGAAATTTAATTTTAAAAAATAACTTCGTACCACTCAGTTGGACGTCACTGAATTGAATATGAAAAACAAAAGACAACTACAGGCCCGAACTGACAGCCCAGGGGCCCAAGTGCCATGACCTTTTAAAAGACCCCCAAATACAATTCGGTGGGGGGGGGGGGATGGAATGCGAGCTCATAACGGACTAGTCAATATTTATGGCCGCGGGGGGGGGGGGGGAGGAAATGAAAATGTTTCCATTAACGTTTGAAGTTTTAGTCGGTGAGATTAGCTTGGCGTTTAATATCACGACTTCACACGGCTGAAAAGCTTGGCGGGAATCCTTACAAGTTTTGTTGTGGTATAAAATTCAGTAAAATAAATACGCACTTAATAGTCCGAATACTTTAAATAGAGTATGTACCTTTTGCAGAACACACTCCAGATCATAGTAATAATACCAATATTGATCTAGTAGTTAATCTTCGTTTAAAATTGCGAACGTTTATATGTATTAGTTTAGGAGAACTCTCAAGAGCACCACAACACATAGCTGGATCCACAGGCTAAAACCAGAAATAATTTGCATGGTTCAGCTCCCTTCCCCCTTCGAATTGTGTTTGGGGGTGTTTTAAAAGGTCATGGCACTTGCACCCCTGGTCTGTCAGTCCGGGTCTTTCACCATGACGAGTTGCATAAAGAATAGTGAATTTTGGAGCTACAGACGTGCTAGGTCCGCAGTTCGGGGTGGGGGTGGGGGGGGGTTACAGAGGATCGATATTGGGCACCACACTACAAAGTGGCCCCAAAACAGAGTCAAGGTGGCCTCCAAATAGTAGATTCAACATATCAAAAATACATAAAATAAAAATAAACGTCGGCAAATGCCTAAGAAAGTCCTGAAATTTTCTTTGTAAGAGGTCCCGTTCTTTTGGTTTACCCCGACCCCAGAATTGTAGTTGCGGCACTGACCTATGCTGAAAAGAGCAATATGAATTTTGATTGTTGCGTATCAAAATAAGGTAGGCTATTTTAAGGATACTTCAACAAAAACCTCAATTTCTGACAATGGACGAGTCGATTGAGCAAAGAAAGTATACCGTCCAAATCATGCCATATCTTTCCAGCAAACGTATGAAATTATCTCGTAATTGAAGTCGGATTTATTAATGTAAGCCGAAATCAGATTTATTGATTCAAATTTGAACATATTTGTTTTAATTATTCCTTCATTGACTTTACGAAACCATTGAGCTCAGTTTTACTAACGATTCAAGCACATTCACTATTGTGTGTGTGTTCGGGTGGGGGGATACAAAGTGAAACTAAATCATTAATGAGAACAATAGTCAAAATAATTGATAGAAATCTTTGTTTATATTGAAAAAAAAATAGTGAATCATTGTAAATCGTGTTAAATCAGTGCACCAATTAGGATTACCGTACACAACTTGTATTACAAAACCTCAACTATAGAAGGAGCATGACGGATTTTTTAAAGTCCCACATGCAAATGCGATCTTTGTGAGGGGTTCCCGGGAACCACGAACAACGTGAGTAGCTGCTGCCGATGGACAGAGTCCTGGACTCCAAACCAAATGTTGGCCGGCTCGAACCCCGCTCCAGCTTATGCACACGGAGTAAAAAACAAAAAAAACATATTAGGCTCAGAATCAACCCTATACCTTGGGTTCAAGTTGAAATAAAGATTGTGCACGATATAGGAATATCTTTAATTTAATTGAAGATATCTGCAATTAATTCTTGCTTCTATCCTCGCCAGCAGTCATGTTTTGGGAAATTAGGTTTAATACTGGTAATTCCATTCTAGGTTACAAATTTTGAGACTTATTATTTCGGTTGTAGACGATAAACTGCAAGCGAACTTCCACTCTGTAGGTAAAAAAAAAAAATACTTAGTTACACACATCACACTAAACTAACTGTGAGATCAAAATACAGTGGTCGTATGTTTCTTGCGGCGGGGGACGGAGTTCAACAGGACGGAAAGACAAATGGGCTCGAGAAGTAATAAGTACAGATGCAAACCTATTTACGTTGCCCCCGCCTCAGAGAAGAAAATTTTGATTTATCCCACTGCTGTCTGTCACAAGTTTTGTTTTGTACCGTTTTGCTGGACATTTTTGCAATGTAACTGAGATGGACCGACAAAAAAAAAAAGAATACTAGCCAATAAAATGGCCAAATCAGCTTTCAATTTTGCTATGTACGCAAATTTATGTGAAGTTGGTGGGGGACAGGTAGAAGCTTCCACTCAGTCGGTACGGCTCTTCTGCTAAATCAAAAGAAACTTAGTTGCGCTTTATGGTTAAGAAATAGAAATAGCAGAAAAATTATAATCGAATCATAGCATGTTTTTTTTTTAAATTTAATTATTATTATTTTATCTTTTAGTTAATATTATTATTACTTTATTTTCTGGAACTTTTTAGTACTTCCCATCTACTTTTCATTCAATAGCGATAAGAGTAAATTGCAGGCGACCGTTTTTACCGTGCTCGTGAAAAAAGTTTGTGGAATAAAAAAATATCCTC
>JAHWFP010230026.1:0-19322 GCA_023313725.1 Lithobius niger | reverse complement strand
CCGTTTTTACCGTGCTCGTGAAAAAAAAGCTTGTGGAATAAAAAATACCCTCTTTCCCATCTTCCCCCAACAAAAAAAAATTGGATGACTTTTTTGTTCTTTGTGGTGTTGTTTTCGTAGGGTTCGTTGGTTCAGTTGCCTTGGCTCAATTTTCAACTGAGGAAAGCTAAGCAGTTTCACCAGGAAACGTAATTTTTTCGTAGGCTTATTTTAGCAGGATTTTTAGCCATTTAGTAACAGAACGAACCTCTTGGCTAGGGGATGTGCAAAAAGCATGCGAAGCAATGTGTTGTACACAAGTTTACTCTGCGACACAGATTTTCACCTAATTTCGTTGCCAGTGTATCCTAGGGAACGCATTGGAATGTGATAAACGTATCTATCTTCTGCTTGAAGGGGCAGAAACTGGATCACCTGTTGTTCGTTCCCTTGGAGAGCCGCGGGAGGGGGGGGGGGGAGAAGCCCCAGAAAAAAAAACGAAGGAAAATAAGCCGATGGAAAAAATTCTCGAAAAATAATACCGATAGAAAAAATTCTCGAAAAAAAGCTGATGGAAAAAACCTGCTGAAAAATGCCGCAGGAAAAAAGGCCATAAAAAGGGGATGGGGAACATAAAAAATATTGCTAAATGTAATTACAATATGTGGTATTTGTGAGTAGAGTGGGCAGGAGGTGTAACTACAGGTGCAATTCGTCGTAGAAAAACACCCAGTCTAACTCACAATGCATGCATCACGCTGATTTTAATATGTGAGAAAACATTTCGGATGTCATGAATCCAGAGGCCGTAGAATAAGCGATTGTTGTCCCTGAGTGAATAAAGTTAAAAGGCAGGTTTTGACGGTAGGGCCGGTTTATTCACAACTTGTTAGTATCATTTCGTGGTGACAACAGTTGAACATTGGAAAATGGACAGCAACTATGCAACGTTGCATACTGGCAGAAACACATTTGAGGCATCATCGCATGGACACAATTAATACCCGTTGCTCCCGTTGCTCCTGCAACAAAATGTTTTATTATTATTATTATTATTATACGGAAATATTTACAGTACCTGCAATTTTCCTAGAAAGCGACACACATGGGCATTTGGCCACAAGGCTCGGGAAATCACATTTACATCATTATTTTCCGAGTTCGAACACCAGTTCGCCAAAATTCCGGCCAACCTCTAGGCCATTTCTCGTCGTTGTCAATGACGTTAACAAGTTATGTGCGCAACAAAGCGCATTACAACAAAAGAGCCCCTGCAACTGACACGAGCAGTGTTACCATTGTACACCTAGTTAATCTTTACACAAAGGATAAAACAGAAAAAACAGTGTGAAACCCTTTTACAAGTGCGTAAACATACGTTTCCCACATTTCCCCTTTCAGGGTAAACGACGGTTTTTTTATGACAAAATCAGCATCTTCCGCCTTCAACATTACACATGACATACAGTGTACAACCAAAATGCACAAAAATACGCCAAAAGCGCCTAGGCACCCCTCTTGTGTGCATGAAGGTTGTGCCCCGACTTGGTAACCGCGTCGAGCCACACCTCTCTTAAAACAATATTTCAATAACATTTACAAATATAAAATGACTTGCTTCAGCAAAGTGAAAAAACCGTATTACGTTTGAACTGCCATATTATAACATGTATCGTCTCACGTTTTCTGTTAGTGTATAAAATTCCTTAAAGCATATGTTAATATGTCATACATCATGGTATTAGAGGGAGGAGAAAACCGTTAAACGGCCTAGGATACTGTAAGTGCTGTCAAAACTGCGCAAATGGGGGGCACTAGTGGATTTCGTAAAAATGTCTGCAGGCAATTCATTTGTAGGACAATAGACTAACTGCACCACCCCATCAGATACCTTATCTCTTAGAAACCAAAGCTTACGCCCAAAATGTTTTGACCTTGTCCCAATATCAAGTTTTGTAACTATGTAATGCTCTTTTCCGGTGACCATTTGACCAGAGGGAACATTATTATCAGGATAGCTAGTTGTATTCAATCAGTACTCTAAACATGTATATCTGACACTGGAAAGGGTAGGCGTAAATAATAAACAAGGTAACGTTAACCTTGCCTTTAATCAACACTCTCTCCTTAAAAAATATGGACCGCACTGGTCTATTAATTCAACATGAGAGATAAATGAACAATCGACGTGATTACAATTAATCGACGTGAGGCGTAGCGATTGGCATTATGGTAAACTACTTATTGTTGGAATAATTATCCTAGCTGTTAAGTTAAATTGATCGGCGTACGTTTACTAAAGTGCGCCTGTATTAATCATAATTGTAGCAATAATCATTGCCTAAATACTAATAGTAATAACTGTAATAATAGCCGAAGCTATGCTAGGAATACTTAGCTCTATAAGAACTTGGATGCGGCTAACGAGCGGTGTATTAGCCTAACGCTGCGGTCGGCGTTCGTCGCTTGGACGGCTTTAACTCCCGTGTCCGTACTCTGTAACGGCCCTAGGAATGTTGACTGGCATGCACGATTTTAACAATATTGAAGCGCTGAAGAAACCCGAAGGTCTCATTGCATTCCTGGGTCGCGTTTTATATGCGATTGTTATCGCGGCCACATCAATCATTGTCTAAGCTGATTGATTGGATTTATGGAGAATTTTAAAGACTTGACAGTTCGGACCTCTCATTTAATTAGGGAACCGCTGTGCCTGTCAATCAAAGTATTGTCTCCTTCTGAAAGTACATTAGTGAGTTCTTAGTATCACTCTATTAAGAGTCCCTATCTTAATTAACCTGTCATGCGGGTATCCGTTTTAACAATGATTGATTGTTATTGTTAGAACTGAACGATCATTAGCGCTGATCTTATCTTAATGGGATTCTCTTCGTAAAAGCTATTAGGAGTTCTCGGAATCAATTAATAGCTACAGTGATAAGCTAGTGTAAAGCAATGCCAATCCTTGATCTCTTAGAATAAGTAATTACGGTGGTTTGGTTACTCGGAACGCAGCTCCTTGGTCGAGTTAGTATAGGTGTAGCTCCGATCTTATCTGATCAACTGGAGCCTTTTAATCAGTTATGGAATAATATTGAATTAATCTATTAATAATTATATGATATATGTATACTTTTATGTATAATTAATTAGATGTACTGTATCTGTAATAAAGACTAATTAGGCCTAATTAAAACCCTTACAACCAGCTTATCATGGATTGACTGTCAGTATGGTAGGAATTAATTAAATATTTTGTTTCCTAATGTAGGCTGTGTTTTTGAACATGCATCGACCTGAGAACGCAATTCCGGCAACCAAACTTGAAGAATTAATTCATGACGTATTTGATGAGCTGAAACTAATAACAAGCTTCATTTCGATGGTTGTATTTTGGTACATTCATTTTCCTCTCGTTTTGAGGGTGGAGGAAGCACTATCTTCATCACTGTTGCTCTACTTTCCACGAGTTGGCCGCATTGTGGTCAAGGTCGGTCAAGGCTATGAGGCTTCCCCTCATTAACGAGCGTCTGCCAGCTCTTTGGCCTAGATTTCCGCCCTGCTGAAGACGAAAAGAGAGAACATTGTTACACGCTATTTTGTTACAATTTCAAAATTTTGTTCTCCTTTTGAAATCTCGTTCCTTGCCGTCATGCTTTTGAAGAACATCACTTTATACCAAATGTGACTTTTGTTTCAGCATTTATCACAGCCAAATACTTTGAATGAACCATTATTTGTGCATTTACTGTCGTAATTGAATCCTTTGACGTTGTCAAATTATCAAATGCGCATTTGTTGTACTAATGGCAATAAGATTTCATAGGAGTATACAGCATTACACACTTTACACTTTTCTTAGATTTAAAATAAAAATTTTGCATGCACGTTAATCGCTCGGAAGTATATGCATTACTGAATGTTAACTATTATAACTAAGAGAAATTCAATCCGGCGAATTAGCACAAATCTTTAAAACATGCAAGTACACAATCGTAACTTACATAAAATGTTTGGGGTAATTGGGGAAAGGTATTCAATTTCGTTTGTAGCTTCCCTAAGCTATACACGCTTAAAACCCTTAAGTGATAGGCTACTGCTAAATCCCATGAAATCCGTTTTCTATGCCCATTCCGTACTTAATGCCAAATGAAATTCACATTCCCTCTATCTGTGAGAGTATGTTGGTATTTTCGTGTGTTTGTTTCCGTCAAACAAATAACCAGCATATCGAGCATCAATACTCATAGCTAATGCTGTAAAATGAACTTTATTTTGATTACAGTATTGTGTAGTTTGCGTGTGTGAAACTAATTCACCCTTTTGACTATCATGCCACGGTTGAAACGATCAATACGTTTCTGCCGACAAGCCTGATATTTTTAATAAAGATGACACAAATGTCAAGGGTATGTATATCCCTGAGTCCAATGTTTGCCTGGCTCTAGTGAACCATTCGTGTCACTATGGTGCGTGTAAGTATTGCGTATTGTTGGGATGCTTTTAAAGCTATATCAAGCTCTTTGTAAAAACCCAAAGCAGCTATAAAACCCATGCCATGACGCATGATTTGCAGCCCTTCTGAACTAAGCAGCTGACTTTGGAACAAGATATTAAAATGTCTAACTACTGAAATCCTGGCAATTTCAGAAAACATTAACTTATAATAGTAATCAAGCTTTTACAAAACCATTTCTAGGTACAGCTATTTGCAATAAAATTTTATTATTTTTTTTGTTTTTCTTTTATTATGTTGCTATGATTACGGTCTGATTTGCGGTGTTTCTAACAAACCTGCCTTAATAAAATTACTGCAGTATTATGGCCAAGGTACTGCTACCTTAAGTTTGAAATGCAGTTTTTGGTCTGCCCTGCTATCTTAATTAGAATCTATTAATACTTTTAATCTATTCTGGGTAATCACTATGCTCCCAAATAGTTAATACGTGACATTCTAGAATTCTCATTGTCCATAACGGAAGTTCTATGACAATCTCACTAAATTTAAGCTGCAAATGTACCTTACGTTAAGTAACGGTAATTTAAGTTTTTTTTTAACTTTTAGCACTATTGCTAGTCATAATCGGCTTAATTTGCCTAACTGATTTGGTAACCAAAATTACTTGCTACTTTATAACTGTCAATACTCGTCATTTTTATTATGGCAGGGAGGGTGGGGTGGGGTGTGTCAATTTATTCTTAATAAATTTGTGCTGGTAATTGACACGAATCACTTATCTTTTATTTTGTCCATGGATCAAGATATGATTGATCTTGTTTTCTTGTGACTCTCCCACTCTTACCACTCTCCCATCCTTGACACTTTTTCAACTTTGCTCATGTATGGAGTACAATTTTCCTGAAAGACATTAACATTGAGCTACATGAGTTATGTTGTTGTTAACTTTCATTCAATGTGCAAAACAAGTATTTATTATTTAAAATATCCTTGTGTAACCTATTCATAACAAGATGTAATAAAACATATTTATTAAATTTGTCAATACCCATATTCCTAATTTCAATTAAAAAAAAATATTACTACTGGAATAAGGTTTCAACTATTTTTAGTCGTTGGTATGGGGTCGGTAGCAACAGATTTTCCCATGGTCAAGGTGGGTAGGTCTTGACCTACTTTCGACCGTCGTGTCCTACTGTCGCTGATGAGTTCGGTTGAGCAGTTAGGCGCCCCACTGAAGAGGGCGGGGCGTAATAAACGAGAGTGGTCGGCGGGTTGAAAGGGTTCTGGGTTCGGCGTTTGGGTATTCCGCCCGGAATCTGACCTCGTAGGCCATGTAAACAATGGTTGTGGTTACCAGGTGAGCAGAGGGGGTGAGCTGGTCCCTGAAAAAAGATGGCCCCCCCAGTTTTTTGTGACGTCAACCCTTGAACTCTGCACCCATTGTTTTTTTTTCTAATATTTCTAGGTCACATTTTGGACTTGTAAAACTTTAATTTTCCGACCCGCACACGAAGTTGTGTACTTCACTTAGTTCGCTAGCTTTTTGTGTGCTCTACCCAACCTGACTAAGATGGATCCCCCCCAGAAAAAAAGGAAGAACGTCCCCAAGGGTGAGAGGAGTGCGCGTGCTAGCATGCCTCGCTATATGCAGGACTTTCTAAGGATTCTGGCCGTAAATTTAATGACTTTTGTGGTCTGCTTAGACCACTATCAATTCTGCAAGAGGGCACTGGCGTTATTTGCCGAGCGTCCTCATCGGAACATCGGTGAGATTCCTTTCTCGCCGATGTTACCTAATGAGGACCCCTTGGACTATGTACTTCGGTTATTCTTCCTTGAAGTTACACTGGAAACGCCGGGCAAAAATCTGATGGACACTACTAATGCGAACAAAAGTTCAATTGGACAACAGTTAAGGCTAAGTACCCACTTTCTACGATGTAGCCCCTTAACTGCAACGTCGTTTCTCCATGCCCGGTATTCCACCTATCTGCCCTTCCCGGAAGAAAATGAACGCTTCCCGGATTATCTCTAGAGGGCCACCAACGTGGAGAACGTCTTCTTTCTATAGTTGAAGATACACAGGGCCCTAGCCTAATTTCAAAACGAAGACGCTCCCCGTGTTGGTGTGCCGGAGGACAACGGTGGACCCGGGTTTCTAGTGGAACTAATTCCAGACTGCCTGCTCGGCTACATACCGCCGTCGCTACCGGACCTCGTCCCCGTCGGCCCCGTCAGAGGACTCACCGCCCCCTTGGAAGGAGCCCCTGAGCCCGCCGGCGGAGTCAACGTTGGTGCGTCCGGCAGTGGCGTGCAGCACTGTCTTTGCCCGGCTGTCTGCAGAGATGACTGCCCTGTGTGCCATAATGGCCAATATGGTAAGATTTTGAATGCTAAATCTTAATCTTAAGTAAGTTTGACTGGTAGTTGACCTGCACTAAATAAAAAAATCCGTAATTTTCTGACACAAAACACGTATACTTTTATTAAGTTTGGCTAAACTTATTTGACGTACTTTAATTGAACCTTACATTATTCATAATGTTAACTTCCAACAAAATATAAATGTAAACAAAGTCTTAATATAGTATACGTGAAAATTATATTCAAACATGAATAGCTATGCGTTTAAAATCTATACTTTGATTCTACCTAATGATGGAAAATTTCCCGTGTAGGTGAGAAAACTTTAACTAAGTGGTTCTCAAGAGTGAGGAATGGTTACTTCCTCATTTCTGACTGTCATAAGTTCCTTTAGGGTTTGGTCCAATGTATTAGGCCAACAGGCAAGTCTTGCTGTAATAAAATACGGTATTTTAAAGCTTATATCTGGTGTTATTCTGTGAGTTAACAACTGGTAATGTATTTCGTTAGAACCAATTTAAATTCACTAAATTTTTTGATGAACCCAATATTATGCTTTTATAATCCATTATTTATGGATGTAAAACGAAATATTTTGTTTTACGTTAGCCATTATCGTAATGATGTGTATCCTTATGGATGTAAAATTATAAAATTGTCGTGTTTAAATTTTATTTATAAGGAATGCGTCGGACCGCCACTTACATTTCTAGAGAAAAAATGACTGTCCGCATTAATTCTTAATGAAGCATCTCCTAAAATGAGAATCCGTGGCATGCTCCAACTTTTAATAGTTTATTATTGTATTTTATGCGACACATCGTAACGAGGTAGCCTATAGCCAATGTTATGAATCATGGCTCCTCGCATTATAAGTAATTACGCTGCATGGCACGTATACCGTTTTTTTTTTAAATTTGAAAAACTGCTTATTCTAATAAACTGTGAAATGACATTTTTAATTTCCGAAAATCAGAAATAAAAGGTGGGGGGATGGTATTATTTTCCGTAATAACCATATTTCCTGGTGTACTGGCTTATACATGAGCTTAAGAACTATGATTATAAATATTTAAACCGAAGTATTTGTTAATTATTTTGTTTGGTACGCGAGCGCAACTCGCGAGTAAAATACCCGTCCGCTGCAGCGAGTGCGGCAGCGCGACTATGTGAGGAACCAAAGTTCCGCAATACCGTGCTATTGAACTACTGAAAAAAATATAATCTTAATGTCAATAGGCTGTTATGCCGTACAGGTGTACGTCGGTATTTAAACTATATTCGTTAACATTAATTCAAATTTCTTTATGGGGGGGGGGGGGGGAGATAAATATCATTCGCAATTAAATACTAACAATATAATTCGTATTTAGTATACAACAACCATGACGGAAAGGAACCTGGTCAAGTCACAATAATTATACTTGAACATCATCCCTCCGTTTTTATTATACTTTATTTCCCTCCATTCTGTTTCCATGGGTGTGAGAGAAGTAATAATAAAATTTAAAGGTTATACCCTCGATCGTTATATGAAATCTAGATTTGAAAATAACCATGTATATTATGAGTGTACATGTGTTCCCAATTTCGTGAATCAAATACTAATCTTGGTTTTTTAATATTTTATTTTAGATGACAACTATGATGCCGACAGTGATGATGGGTAATTCGTCGCTGTCGCCGTAACCGTCCGCCGCGAAAAGCGGTGTCGTTGCTCTTGGCAACACGGGTCTCTACCTGTTGCTAAAGTGAGCGGCGTGGTAGAGTTCGATGCTGTTGCTGCTATAGCAACCTACGAGTTGTATATATTTGTATATAGTATTTCTTTAATTTTGTTTTACTGTGGTTTACAGTGCCTATGTTCACAGAGTCCTGAACATTTTTTTTTTCTTTCTCTATATTAATCCAGAATTCTGGAAAGTTTCAATTAATATATCCAAAATCTCTGATTCGGACTAGTTTTATTAGTTTAATTCGTACTAACTTTAAATTTATCGTACTTATTTTTTTCAAAATTTTAAGTTGATTTCTTTAATCTGTGATTGTTTATTTCATGTATGTCAAATTATGCTTTAAATTTTCCTTACAGGATATTATTGCCTTATATTATTTTGTTATCATTTTTCCCTTGTTTAAATGTATACGCGGTATTATTTTATGTCACTGGTATTATGTTTATTATTATTCCGGTCTATTTTAATTTTATGAGCACCTTATGATTTGGTGTATCTGTACATGTTGTGGCAATTTCATTATTATTATTTTTTAATCGTACTGTGATGCTATATGTTTTTATTTTAATTTGTATGCTATCCTGTTGTATGGGTTGTAATGTGTTCCGTCTGTAAATAATTTTAGTTATTATGATTTGACTGACTTTTTATGATTTATTGTTGATGTGTACTCATTATATTATGTTTGACTTTAATTTTTCTCAATTCCCTGTCTGTGATTTGTGTAATGTGTTGTTAGACGCATCATTGTTAATAATTTTTTTTCTGTGTGTTTTTTTTTTTTTGTGAATCTGTATTAAGTTACGTGTAAATATGTTGTTTGGTATTCAATAATATTATTATTTAAAAAAAAATCAGCGATGTGTCCCTTGTGAACATTATTTATACTGAAACATATTAGTTTTAAGTTATATTTCTATGCATGTTTTGAATGACACAAGTTCTAGCGTATTATTCGCAAATTTAGCGAGAAATGAAAATGTGCTGCTGTCTGCTCGCAGCCTCCGTTATTTTGTTGGAATGAAAAGCTACTACCATTTTCTCCCGTTAGGGTTCCCACGTGCAGAGCACATGAACACTCCTCATGGGTGACGCCCTGTCTTTGTTCTCCGTTGATACACAATGTTTTAGTCGTCGTCAATGTTTGCCTCTTCCAACTGCCGATGCAGCATAATTGCTGGCGTAATTCTACTGCTACGGGTATTGTAACCATGTGTAGATCCAAGCATTCTTTGCTTGTTAAGCTCGTAATCTATTTTACGATATTTATTTTGCAAATAAGCGGCTGATTTTGGCTCAACGCTTTTGCGTTTGTTTGTTAGGCTCGTTTGCGAGCAGCTAGCTGCTTCGTCGGTTTCGGAAGGCGCAAACACTGGCAGTTCGATCTCCGACAAATGATCTGTTGGATCCTCTAAAAGCTTTGCTATGTATTTTTGTAGTTTTATTTCAGCTCCCGTTAATGTGCTGTTAAGCTGTTCTGACATTTCGAGATCGGTAGGTCCATTGAAAGGAATAGGTTGCGTGTTTGTTCTTAGTAACCATGGTCGTAAGTTATTGACATGAGCTCGAACTATTTTAAGTGGATCTAAAAAATGCACTATACATACAATAACATCGTTTACGAATTCCATTATTCTGAACGGACCTTTCCATCCTCTAAGTAATTTCTGAGAAATTTGTTTAATAGGTAAGAAGTCGTGTAATAATACGTAATCATCGACCAAGAAACGGTAAGGTCTAGCCGTATGATCATAAAAGTTTTGCTGTCTCTGAACTGCTTTCCAATTGTGCGCTCGAGTGACTTTGAATGCTGCTTGTAGTCTACTCTCTAGACAGACTATAGTATCTTCACTGTCATAGCAGATTCGCGGTGGCTCGAATGCTAAAGCGCTTGGTAATCTGAATTCCGAACCATGATGTAAATAATGTGAACTAATTAACGTAGTTGAATTAGGACATGCATTTAGTGCTACTGTTACTAATTCTAAATATTCGCACCAATTTTCAGGACAACAGGCTGAAATTTTACGTAAAACTGTTTCTATTCTTTTATTTGCGGCTTCTACAGAACCTCCTACCCACGAGGTGTTAGGAGTAAAATTAATCTGTTTAATGTTAAACATATTGGCTAACCTAGCTACGATAGCGTTATTTATTTCTGAACCATTTGTCTCCCCTTAATTGAACTGGCGCTCCAAATCTAGTAACGACTGAAATTGTCAATCAACGTCATCACGTAGACGTTCCCGTGAATGCTTTTATTTAAAGGTCCAATGAGATCCAAGCTCCAAGAGTAACCTGGTCTCTGTAGGGGTTGATACGCTCTTAATTTAGCTTTATACAGTTAAGTGGGTCTGGGTCTAACGTAAGCTTGACATACTTGACACGTTTTAACATAATAAGCAATATCGTCGAACATTTTAGGCCAATAACAATATAGTTCTATCAAATCTCTGGTTTTACGCGCGCCACGGTGTCCGGCACATGGCGTGGAATGATAGTCCCTAATACAATAGTTGCGTAGAGATTTAGGAATACAGATCTGTGCTAGATTGTGCATAGTGCCTTTAGCTGGATCTGCAAGTCTAATCCTATACAAGATTCCGTCGTAATCTTTATAAAAGATGTTACGCTTACTGGATGCATCAATTAAATCTTCCGATGATTGATTTTTAAGACGTCTAATGATTTCTCCTAGATACGGATCGTTTCTTTGTTCTGCCGCTAGGTGTTGTGTCCAGTCTGGGTGTTGACTACCGAGGACAGCGACTGGTCTCTATACGAGAAAGCGTATCAGAAACCGCTAGAAGTCGGCCCGACTTGGGACGTAAGTTGAATTCGTATTCCCTGAGTTGGAGTAAAATTCTTTCTAATTGGAGGGAAGGAAGGAGGCACAATAAAGATAGCAAATTGCTTAATGATCCGGGGTTAAAAAAAACATCTTACCAAGTAAATAACAACGAAATGAATCGATTGAATGAATTATTGCTAAAATTTCCCTAGTTGTAGTTGTTTCCTTTCTTTCTGCCTCAGTGAGGTTCGGGAAGTGTAGGCTAGGGGATAGTTTATACCTCCGTGATACTGACTCAAACAACCTTCGATCGCCACGCCACTAGCGTCAGTTTCTAGAAAAAATAGCTTAGCGAAATCGGGGTGCTTAAGTGTTGCAGCTTTAACCATAGCCTGTTTAAGTTCCTGGAAAGCCCTTTCTGCGTCATCTCCCCATATAAATTTACAATTCTTACGTGTAAGTTTAGTTAGAATGTGAGACATCTCCGCAAATTGAGAGATGTGTCTCCTATAAAAATGTACCATACCTAGAAATGAACGGACTTGTTTAGGTGTCTTGGGGGTGGTATACTGCTGCATAACCTTAGTTTTATCTTTATCTGGCTGTATCCCATTTTCGTCTAATACAAAACCTAGAAATGTAACCTGTTTTCTGGCAAAATCACATTTTTCTACACTTAGTTTTAGTCCGGAACGAGCGACTAGCTGTAGCGCTCGATCTACATGACTGATGTGAGTTTTAAGATTTGGACTACTCAGGAGGCAATCGTCAAGATAGACGGTACAATAGGCGCCAAGCACTTCTGCGAAAATTTGTTGAGCACAAAATTGGAAGTGCGCTGGAGCTGTTTTAAGGCCCATTGGGAGCCTGTTAAAAAAACGTTTTAGAGTTTGCTGAGAAACATGTCTTAGGTTTAGCTGATTCTGCTAATTTAAGCTGATAAAATCCGAATTTAAAATCTAGACGAGTGAAGTATTTAGCTCCGCTTAGGTGTGCCATGCTTTCTGTCACGGTGGGTATTGGAACGCTTACACTTTCAACAACCGAGTTTAATCCGTGTAAATCTACGACCACGCGATACCCTGTTGGCCTTCTTTTTATCATTAAACATGGCGATAACCAAGCAGAATTTTCCCTCTTTAATGATGCCTACTCATTGCATTTCATCTAGATATTTATCTAATAATTCGCGTTGGTGAAACGGAACTCTATACATTTTAGAACTTACTGGTTTAGAGTTGCCTGTTTTGATAGAAACTTCGTATCCCTCAAAACAACCTAGATCGAAATCATTTTTAGAAAGTGAATCTTGATGATTTTTCAACATATCTAGAAATTCCGGTGTTTCATCTTTATTTAAATCTGTAAAAGTAAATTTATGTTTTAAACTTTTCCATTCCGTGTCGCGCTTTTCTCTTGAATTAGGCTTAGACGTGTTTGTTAGGCTACTAGCTGAGCTGTCGTTCTGTTTGGCTTGTTGTTGCTGAGTTATCTCGATGGGGTTTGTGGGATGCGACATCTCCGTGGGGTTTGCGGTTTGAGATATCTTGATAGGACTTGGAGATTTAGGTTTCTCGATGGGACTTGTGGTTGGCGAATCTGAACTACACGTGTCTACGGAAGTCTCATCGCCGTAATCTATCGCGGTAGTATATGTTCCTATTATCGTACCTGATTTTAATTCTACGTCAGAACCATTAAAATGTACACATATAACTGGAATAATACCTGTTGCAGTCGTGTTAACAAGACTATGTGCAAGACGTACAGGAAATTCGCTGTTTTCAGGTTCGAAAGCTCCTGTCTGTATTTCGGGAAAGGGATAGTGTAAAATTCCGGTTATTCTACACTCTGAATTAGATGAAATGATTTCGTCTCGAAACAAAGAGACTAATATCTATTAATTGTTGTTTAGGTGTACAATTCCATGTAGATTTAGGATTATCATCGCTTTCTTCATATGTAGCTACGTTAAGCAACGCTACATACATGTGATTAGGCTTATAACTTTCCCTATTTATTATTTCCTTATTTTGATTATAGGCTATATGCGCTTGTTCTGGTGAAGCTGACATTTGGAATTTTAAATCTCCGATAGTTAAACTGTTATCGGGACAATTTAGGACTAATGAATCTGATTTGTTTGAAAGGAAATCATATCCTAATAATACCGAAATGTTACCAAATGAACCACCAGGAACGATAACGAATTCCTGATCCCTAGAAAATTCACATTTTCCTATAGTTGTTACTATTTTCCTATTTGTTTTAATCTGTTGATTACCTACATCAACTAAATTAACTGGCGTAATGATTGTAAGTACATGACATTTCACTTTAAAATTGTTAAGCATGCACTGTGCTGCGGTGTTTGTAATTAATGATAATGAAGATCCTGTATCGATTAAACATATCTCTGGCCTAAGTCCAACATCGAACACTAAATGTGGATGAGAATATTTAACGCTAGCTTTATTTAAAACTGTGTTAACCTGAACGTTGTCTCCGTTAGGCGTTGTTTGCTCCGAGTCGACCGCTGCATCGTTCCGCTCGTCTGACTCACCTCTGGTGTTAATTTCGGACGCTAGATGGTGCGGTATGTACCATCTATTACCCGGTTGAGCTTGAATGCTCGTGAGCAAATTCCCTCCCTTGCCTCGCGACGTATGAGTCGCCAGCAAGGAATTCGACTTTGCGTCGCTCTTACTCTCCCAAAAATGTTAAACAAATTGTTGGTTCAAACGTACCAACAACCCTTGGAATTCGAATTTTCCTATCCTTCTGAGTTGAGTGCGAAATACCTACTATGGAAGTACCTGAAGTCATTTTAACACCATTTTTGTAAAATGTTTCACTCGTATGTTTAAACTGAATATTATGTTCACTACCTAATAAAGCAATAAGTATTGGTTTGTTAGTATCTACTGGATTTAGTTCTGAATGAAAATTAGTAACATCTAAACCATCTTCAAATATTGTTATGATGACTGAATCGCAAGTTAAACCTATTTGTTGTTGACTGTTTCCAAAGCATTTGTGAATTCACTAACTAAATTTGATTGCTTTTTATTGATTTAGCAACATATTTCGATGGAATTTTACCGAAATATGATGCTAAACGTGCTAATGCTAACGTACGATTGGGTAAAGCTAACTTTTGTTGATGCTATTCAGCGTCTGAATACAGTTTAAGCATTAATTTATTTGCTACTTCTTCTGAAAATAATGGGATACATTTTGCTTTAAATGCATGATTACTGTTTACACTTGAAGTTGTTTAACAGGTGTTTGAGCCTGAACTGAGCTAACGTACTGGTTTTTATTATTATTGCCCTGTTCTGACTGGTTTTCTTCTAGCTCTGAATCTGTCGTTATTCAGGCTATGAGTCCGTTTTTTGAATTATCATTATTTTGGCTAAATGTATCACCCTGTTCTACTTCGGTGGCATTTTGTGGAACACGATTTTGGTTCCCGTTATTTTGTCTAGAGTAGTTTTGATTTTGATTTTGATTTTGTCTACCGTTATTAGTGTTATTATTTTGTGACTGTTGTCCGCCGTTATTGTTATTACTGTTGGCGTTGGTTTGGAATGCGTAAGGGTTGTTACTTTTCTTGTTAAATTGCACAGAATCCCTGTTGTCAAATACGGAAAAATAATTTCCCAGTTTTCCGCGGTTATTACCTCTATATTTATTTCTTCCGCGACCATTTTTCGCGTAAGGTTTATTGTATAAAATCCACTTTCCTGATTACGCTGTTCATGACGTTGTCTAACGCGTTGTAAGAATTCCTCCTTGGTGTGACAATCTTGTTTCAAATGTCCGCGGGCCATTGATTTTGCAAGTTATTTGTGTTTATTGCACTAACTTTAGCCTCATTAAGTTTAGGTTTAGCATTCTGGATTTTGTTTATTCCCTTCTCTAATGAAGTTATTTTGTCTAGCATTGTGCCGAAAGCAAGATTATTAGTTTCAACGTTAGAAATTTGTTTAGTTCCTGTTTTATCCGAGTTAGAATCTTCTTCCCCTTGAAGTTCTGCTAAAACTGCCCGTTTAAAGATAGCTGAGTTATACGTATCCCTAAACGTGGTATGCATTTGAGATGTAATGTGAACTTTGATTTCCCTTGGCATAGCGTGCAGAAATACTGAACGCATTCCGTCATCCTTAGCTAATTGTTTAAATTCCCGCTGGGGTGCTGAATCTGTGGGTTTAATTCGCCAAAGTTGTGAAGCCATTTTCTCTAATCTAGTACCGAAATCTTCGATAGTTTCTCCCTTTTTGAGTTTAGTTGTATAAAACAAATTTGGTGTGATGATTTCACCTCCGCAACCGAATCTATCGATTAAATTTTCCTTAAAATTTCCCCAACTTTGTGAAGTGGCTAGCTTCGAGTTCATGGCCAAATAAATAGCAACTGGTCCCGTACATTTACTGCATGCTACCGAAACTAATTCTGTATCTTCTAATGAAGGATCTAATGTACGCAGATTTTCGACCATTAAGGCAAAAGCAAAAATATCTAGAGTATCATCTCCTGCAAAAGGTAATATAGCTTTCTTGGCTGCACGTAATTCTTCCCAAAGTCTGGTTCTATGGCGTGAATCTCTGTTTTGATTCGCGGTTGTGGTGGTTCTTAATACTTCTAAATGATTATCATTTACTGTTTTTGCATTTTCGTTAGAAGACTGTAAACACACTGCCAACGTATGGTCCAAAATTTTCTGGAGATGGGTATCTTTCATCATGGTAATTTGTTGTCCATTAATGTGATTAGGGGTTACTGTTAATGGGGTTTGATTTCCTTAGCCGGTGAATTTATTACTACGTTTGGAGTAAGGGGTACATGAGTTTGATTTAGATTTTGCGTATTTACTGGCAACTGAATGTTAAGCGGTATTTGAGCATTATTTTGCATTTGTAAGGTAGGTATTTGTGGTGTTAGGTTAGGTGGCACAAAATTATTCTGTGGGGTGACTAAATTTAATGGCATAGTTTGGTTTGGGGGCACTATTTGGTTTGGA
Source organism: Lithobius niger (assembly GCA_023313725.1). Taxonomy (NCBI): domain Eukaryota; kingdom Metazoa; phylum Arthropoda; class Chilopoda; order Lithobiomorpha; family Lithobiidae; genus Lithobius; species Lithobius niger. The sequence goes on along the minus strand of JAHWFP010230026.1, from coordinate 2,967 downwards.
GGCACTATTTGGTTAGGAGGCACTATTTGGTTTAAATGAACTTGCTCATTTGGTGGTGCTAGGGTCTGTAATGAAACCTGTGTACTAAGCGGTACTTGAGAATTTAAAAGTGCATGATTATCGTGAGAGTTTCCAGACTGAGTGTGATCCCTATCGTTCTGATTTGAGCGTTTATGAGAACGAATTCACTTAGGTGGCGGTAAATCTAATGTTGTATTAATCTCGTTGATATTATACAAATGAATTGACTCATCATCCGATTCGTCAGGGGTAGTATTAGTATTATCCAAATTTGGGGTACTAACAGAATTATCCGTGTGAATTCTACAAAATCTTGGCGATTTTGAGGTCGTTTTATGAGACTTGAACTGTGCCTCTGGCACGATTACTTCTAGTTCTAGGCATTATTTTAACTAGATTTATTAAATTTATTTTATGTTGAATTAAATTTAACCCTTACTGTAGCACAATATCTAAATTTGTGAACGCAAAAAAAATTTAAACTTTTCCCACAAAATAATGAATTTTCTGTTTTATCTAGAAAATGATTACACTTTTCCCAAAATTAGACACCTGAAGTCGGCAATAATTTGCTAATGATTATTTTAACCTCAACCACAAAATTTTCCACATAAAATCAACGCTATGGTGATCAGTAAACCAAATGCAATACACTGATTTTAGGCCTATGTTTTGCCCAATATTGACAAAATTCACTACAGAATATATATGGGTGCTTTAAAATGCAAGTAACCTTTAAATGCACATGTATTTCAATACTGGGAAAATATTTCAGCGATTGTGACTGTAAAACCAACCTGCTATCAACGCACTGTAACTAATTAAGGCTTAGCAAGGGTAACAATACTTTTTTTCATAACAGAGCTGATAATGCCAATTCGCGTACGTGTAGGCTACTAAATGTTCACTCTAAAAAAAAAATGTTTACCTACAACAACGATCGTTCGTTATGCAAACTGATCAAGCACAACTAAATCATAAAAAAAAAACTTTCCGGGAATTTAAGATTGATGAATTCCACTTTTGCACACCATTGTAATGCTCTTTTCCGGTGACCATTTGACCAGAGAGCACATTATTATCAGGATAGCTAGTTGTATTCAATCAGTACTCTAAACATGTATATCTGACACTGGAAAGGGTAGGCGTAAATAATAAACAAGGTAACGTTAACCTGGGCCTTTAATCAACACTCTCTCCTTAGAAAATATGGACCGCACTGGTCTATTAATTTGACATGAGAGATAAATGAACGATCGACGTGATTACAATTAATCGACGTGAGGCATAGCGATTGGTATTACGGTAAACTACTTATTGTTGGAATAATTATCCTAGCCGTTAAGTTAAATTGATTGGCGTTGGTTTACTAAAGTGCGCCTGTATTAATCATAATTGTAGCAATAATCACTGCCTAAATACTAATAGTAATACTATAATAATAGCCGAAGCTATGCTAGGAATACTTAGCTCTATGAGAACTTGGATGCGGCTAACGAGCGGTGTATTAGCTTAACGCTGTGGTCGGCTTTCGTCGTTTGAACGGCTTTAACACCCGTGTCCGTATTCTGTAACGGCCCTCAGGAATGTTGACCGGCATGCACAATTTTAACAATATTGAAGCGCTGAAGAAACCTGAAGGTCTCGTTGCATTGCTGGGTCGCATTTTATATGCGATTGTTATCGCGGCCACATCAATCACTGTCTAAGCTGATTGATTGGATTTACGGAGAATTTTAAAGACTTGACAGTTTGGACCCCTCATTTAATTAGGGAACCGCTGTGCCTGTCAATCAAGGTATTGTCAACTTCTGAAAGTACATTACTGAGTTCTTAGTATCACTCTATTAAGAGTCCCTATCTTAATTAACCTGTCATGTGGGTATCCGTTTTAACAATGATTGACTGATTGTTATTGTTAGAACTGAACGATCATTAGCACTGATCTTATCTTAATGGGATTCTCTTCGTAAAAGCTATTAGGAGTTTTCGGAATCAATTAATAGCTACACTGATAAGCTAGTGTAAAGCAATGCCAATTCTTATCTCTTACAATAAGTAATTATGGTGGTTTGGTTACTCGGAACGCAGCTCCTTGGTCGAGTTTGGATAGGTGTAGCTCCGATCTTATCTGATCAACTGGAGCCTTTTAATCAGTTATGGAATAATATTGAATTAATCTATTAATAATCATATGATATATGTATACTTTTATGCATAATTAATTAGATGTACTGTTTCTGTAATAAAGACCAATTAGGCCTAATTAAAACCCTTACAACCAAACTTATCATGGATTGACTGTCAGTATGGATAGTTATAGGCAATGAACAAGTTTCAATTCCCAGTTCCACAACCAAATCATAAGTCCACACCAATTCCCGAATACATTTGGTTAAAGACACCAGCTCAGACTCCATACTGCTTGGGCAAACTACTGTTTGTTTTTTTTTATTTCCAAAAAACCAAATTCCCCAGAAGTTTCACCATAAAGCCAGTGAACCCCTTGGCATCTGCTGTTACTCCCCATGAGGCATCCGACAAACCCAACAAGGTGCCTGTACATCCTCATGGATAAACTAGTGATATTCGTTCAGTCGATTTTAAGTAGTACACCACCCGCTTTGCTGCCTCCCAGTGTAGCTTTGTTGGTGCATGACTGAAAAGAGACAATTCACAAACAACATACGCAATATCTGGTCTCGAACCTTGAGCTATATATTGCAAGGATCCAATTATTACTTGAAAGCGTGTTACATCGAATGCTTCTGACGCTGTACAATCGTCAAATTTTTGAGTCACCAGCGCTGGTGCGTACACAGGCTTAGCATCCTCTAACTGATACAGACTAACAATTTTTTCAATGTGGCCTGTTTGAGAAATCGAAATCCCCAGTTCATTACACTCAATGTGGTAACCTAAATACAAAACATTTGATGTTTCAAC